>JAHIAM010000762.1:0-53244 GCA_021605205.1 Aegilops longissima
GGTGCAGGATCCGGACGAACCGAAGTCTAGCCTCCACAGGCCCGTACAATTGTCAACCCTCTTAATGCACAAAATAATGGTGGCAGAGGCATGGATCCGAATACTCAGCTCCGGAGGCACGGGCGTGTATTCTCTGCAACCACAATGGTCATGGCAAGTGTCATGTGAGGCACATGTATTGAAACACCGTAGGCATGGTAATGATGCCTCTTAGGCACGAGTGTCAACCCAACAGTCACAGCTTATGTGACGTGAGGCACGTAGATGCAGGCGGGCGCCGGAGGAACTGTTGGGGATCCACCACACGCACGGGCATGGTGTTTCTCCAGGCCTGGCTCAGTATAAACCCTCTCTGGGTGCAGAAAAGTGTGCGCAGAAGGCGCCGAAGTCAGTAACCTTCTCTGGGTCGGCATACTCTGTTAAAGAGCCACGACACGGTGGCAAGTGTCCTGTGAGGCACGTGCGTGCAGGCATTGGGGGCACCTAATTGCAGTCTCTGCAGGCACCGACCCCATTGAAGCCTCTACAGACATAGGTATCAACTCCCTGGATGCACAAAAGTGTGGTGGCAGAGGCATGGCTGCGAAATCTCAGTTGAAGAGACACGGTTGTTGTCGGTGTACTAGAGTAGGGGTACCCTAGTATCCCGAACCTATGCACGGGCAGTCGCAGCACCCCGCGGCAAGGCTTGCCTGGTGGCCGCCAAGGTCCTCCGTGGCTCCATTGCAGCCATTCAAGAACAAAGTATTTAAGTCAAAGAGACAAGACCCCGACAAGAGGAGCTTGCCGGGAAGGCCACTCAAGGCACCTAGAAGACAAGGCCCCGACAAGAAGAGCTTGCCGGGAAGGCCCGGGGAGCGACAAGCTTCCGGACGCGACGAGGCAATAACCGTGGCAAGGCGCTTGCCGCGGCAGACTACCACTCCGTTCCTGCGCTCCAGCACATCCACCAACGTGTCGCCATGGGACCTTTCAGCGCCAGCGTGGCAAGAGGTCTGCGGCCGAGCACGGTGGCAAGCGGTGCTAACAAGATTGCCATCGCGGCAGCGTGGCGCCCCGACGGTCCCTTTCTACCTGTTTAGTCGACTTAGACGGGCATTTAATGCCTTTGTCCCCTGCCGTCAGGGTTAGGTATGATACACTTACAAGTAGCTGTACCAACCACGACTCCTTTTACGTTTTTGCCCTTGTCTACGTTGCCACCTGTCGGAGACCCCTTGAGCATATAAAAGGAGGCCCATGCGCAACGTAGAAGGGGTTCGGTTCATTCGAAACCAGAGAATACTCACGCTAGGTCTTGTAGCTCTCAGCGCTCCCTAGCAAGAACACAATACAATCAGACAAGCAGCAGTAGGAGTATTATCTCTCCGAGAGCTCGAAGCTGGGTAAACTGCTCGTGTGCCGCCTCAATCTGCTCTTTCGGCGACCTCCGCCCCACCAAACCGAAAGGGCTCGGTCCGCCAGATCCCATAGGTGTTTGTGGGTCGATCAGCTTCTCGACATCTTTGGCGCGCCTGTAGGGACGCCGAGGCTGTGTGAACCTGATCCGGCGTTCACAGGAGCTACATCTTCATCATCTTCATCGACATGCCACCGAAGAAGAAGGCTTCGGCGGCAGCGGGGCCGTCCACGTCGATCCCGCCACCACCGGAGCAAATGGGTGGTGGGGTAGACGCCGGCGGAAGAACGGGCGTCGACGAGGGAGCCCACGACGCTGCCAAGTCCAAGGACAAGGCTGCGCAGACCTCGGCGTCCGTACATGCACCGTGTCCATCTCAGGAGGAGCGGGACTGACAGCGTCATGGTATTCACAATACCATACGCTCGTTGGATCAAGATCGAGCTGGTGGATCCCGAGGCCCTCAAGACCAGCGCGCACGCCAACACGCTGGCACGAGCGAGGCATTGCCGGGCGAGATATCTGCTCCTTCTAACATAGTTAGAAGTCCGAGCATATCTCGCTCCTCGCACCGTTCCCCTCTACCACCCGCCACGCCAGCAGAAGCTTTGGCGAGAGCTCAACTACTCCTAGATTACCCTCCAACAGGCGACAAGGTCGATGAATGGAGGGCCACCATCCAGAGTCTCATCGGCTTTGCCAACGGCGACACTCCGCGGCAACCGACTACATCGTTGCCGTGGCAGGACGACAAGTCACGAGCCGGTGGCGACGAAACCTGTGGGGGTGCAACCACCATGCACTCTCCACCCCGAAGGCCAAGATCGCCAACTCGCCGGATCCACCTCGACAGCGACTCCACGCGCCATCGGACCCACGAGCCCGCCGCGATCAGCGCCAAGTTCTTCAAGAACGACAAAGAAGAAGACGCTTCGAACTCGTGACGGCGCCAAGAGAAGCGTGGCGTCAATCCGACCAGCGCGCTGGGCCCTCTGTCGACATGCATGCGCCAGGGAACCAGCGACTTGCCATACACGTGATAGGTTGCTCTGCGTTCACTCGTGAGCTGCGGCAAGTCCAAAGGGCCCAAGAAGAAAAATTTCAAGCGACGCGTGCGGAGAAAGTACGACGGCGGCAAGACGATCCGTCGGAGTTCCTCAACATCTACACCATTGCGGTGCCAGCTGCCGGGGGGCGAGACGACAAGATTTTGGCCAACTACTTCCCGCTGGTACTCAAGCCCAATGTCAGATCTTGGCTCATGCACTTGCCGGACAACTCCATATCCTCTTGGGCAGATCTGTGCCATCAGTTTGTCGGCGCCTTCACAGGCGGCCACTGAAGGAAATATGCCCTAGAGGCAATAATAAAGTTATTATTTATTTCCTTATTTCATGATAAATGTTTATTATTCATGCTAGAATTGTATTAACCGGAAACATAATACATGTGTGAATACATAGACAAACATAGTCTCACTAGTGTGCCTCTACTTGACTAGCTCGTTTATCAGAGATGGTTATGTTTCCTAGCCATGGACAAAATAGTTGTCATTTGATTAACGGGATCACATCATTAGGAGAATGATGTGATTGACTTGACCCATTCCGTTAGCTTAGCACTTGATCGCTTAGTATGTTGCTATTGCTTTCTTCATGACTTATACATGTTCCTCGTAACTATGAGATTATGCAACTCCTGTTTACGGAGGAACACTTTGGTACTACCAAACGCCACAACGAACTGGGTGATTATAAAGGAGTACTACAGGTGTCTCCAAAGGTACATGTTGGGTTGGCGATTTCGAGATTAGGTTTTGTCACTCCGATTGTCGGAGAGGTATCTCTGGGCCCTCTCGGTAATGCACATCACTATAAGCCTTGCAAGCAATGTAGCTAATGAGTTAGTTACGGAATGATGCATTACATAACGAGTAAAGAGACTTGCCGTAACGAGATTGAACTAGGTATTGGATACCGACGATCGAATCTCGGGCAAGTAACATACCGATGACAAAGGAACAAAGTATGTTGTTATGCGGTTTGACCGATAAAGATCTTCGTAGAATATGTAGGAGCCAATATGGGCATCCAGGTTCCGCTATTGGTTATTGACCAAGAATAGTTCTAGGTCATGTCTACATAGTTCTCGAACCCGTAGGGTCCGCACGCAACAAGGTTTCGATGATGGTTATATTATGAGTTTATGAGTTTTGATGTACCGAAGGAGTTCGGAGTCCCGGATGAGATCGGGACATGACGAGGAGTCTCGAAATGGTCGAGACGTAAAGATCGATATATTGGACGACTATATTCGAGTTCGGAAAGGTTCCAATGATTCGGTATTTTTCGAGTACGGAGAGTTACAGGAATTCGCCGGGGAGAAGTATTGGGCCTTATTGGGCCCAAGGGAAGAGAGAGGGGCTGCCTAGGGCAGTCCGCGCCCCCCCCAAGGCCTAGTCCGAATTGGACTAGGGGGAGGGGCTGCGCCCCCTCCTTCCTTCCCTTCTCCTTTCCCCTCCTTCTCTCCTACTCCTACTAGGAAAGGAGGAGTCCTACTCCGGTGGGAGTAGGACTCCCCTTGGTGCGCCCTCCTAGGCCGCCACCTCCTCCCTTGCTCCTTTATATACGGGGCAGGGGGCACCCCATGACACACAAGTTGATCTACGGATCGTTCCTTAGCCGTGTCGGTGCCCCCTCCACCATATTCCACTCGGTCATATTGTGCGGAGCTTAGGCGAAGCCCTGCGCGGAGAAGTCATATCGTCACGGAGCTTAGCGAAGCCCTGCGTCGGTGGAGCATCATCATCGTCCACCACGTCGTCTTGTGGAACTCATCCCGACACTTTGCTGGATCGAGTCCGGGGATCGCCATCGAGCTGAACGTGTGCAGAACTCGGAGGTGCCGTGACGTTCGGTGCTTGGATCGGTCGGATCGTGAAGACGTCGACTACATCAACCGCGTTGTTATAACGCTTCGCTTTCGGTCTCACAGTGGGTACGCGGACGACTCTCTCCTCTCGTTGCTATGCCATCACCATGGTCTTGCGTGTGCGTAGGAATTTTTGAAATTACTACGTTCCCCAACAATGGCATCGAGCCTGGTTTTATGCGTTGATGTCATATGCACGAGTAGAACACAAGTGAGTTGTGGGCGATATAAGTCATACTGCTTACCAGCATGTCATACTTTGGTTCGGCGGTATTGTGAGATGAAGCGGCCCGGACCGACATTACGCCAGACGCTTACGCGAGACTGGTTTCACCGCCGAGCACTAGTTGCTTAAAGGTGACCGGCGGTGCCGTTTCTCTCACTTTAGTTGAACCGGTGTGGCTACGCCCGTCCTTGCGAAGGTTAAAACAGCACCAACTTGACAAACTATCGTTGTGGTTTTGATGCGAGGTAAGAACGGTTCTTGCTCAGCCCGTAGCAGCCACGTAAAACTTGCAACAACAAAGTAGAGGACGTCTAACTTGTTTTTGCAGGCATGTTGTGATGTGATGTGGTCAAGACGTGATGCTATATTTTATTGTATGAGATGATCATGTTTTGTAACCGAAGTTATCGGCAATGGCAGGAGCCATATGGTTGTCGCTTTATTGTATGAAATGCAAAGCCATGTAATTGCTTTACTTTATCACTAAGCAGTAGCGATAGTCGTAGAAGCAATAGTTGGCGAGACGACAACGATGCTACGATGGAGATCAAGGTGTCGCTACCGGTGACGATGGTGATCATGACGGTGCTTGGCGATGGAGATCACAAGCACAAGATGATGATGACCATATCATATCACTTATATTGATTGCATGTGATGTTTATCCTTTATGCATCTTATCTTGCTTTGATTGACGGTAGCATTATAAGATGATCTCTCACTAAAATTATCAAGAAGTGTTCTCCCGAGTATGCACCATTGCGAAAGTTCTTCGTCTTTGAGACACCACGTGATGATCGGGTGTGATAGGCTCTACGCTCAAATACAACGGGTGCAAAACAGTTGCACGCGGAATACTCGAGTTAAACTTGACGAGCCTAGCATATAACAGATATGGCCTCGAACACGGAGACCGAAGGTCGAGCGTGAATCATATAGTAGATATGATCAACATAGTGATGTTCACCATTGAAACTACTCCATCTCACGTGATGATCGGACATGGTTTAGTTGATTTGGATCACGTAATCACTTAGATGACTAGAGAGATGTCTATCTAAGTGGGAGTTCTTTAGTAATATGATTAATTGAACTTTAATTTATCATGAACTTAGTCCTGGTAGTATTTTGCAAATTATGTTGTAGATCAATAGCTCGCGTTGTTGCTTCCTATGCTTTTATATGTTTGTTTTGATATGTTCCTAGAGAAAAATTATGTTGAAAAATGTTAGTAGCAATGATGCGGATTGGATCCGTGATCTGAGGTTTATCCTCATTGCTGCACAGAAGAATTATGTCCTTAATGCACCGCTAGGTGACAAACCTATTGCAGGAGCAGATGCAGACGTTATGAACGTTTGGCTAGCTCAATATGATGACTACTTGATAGTTTAGTGCACCATGCTTAACGGCTTAGAATCGGGACTTCAAAGACGTTTTGAACGTCATGGACCATATGAGATGTTCCAGGAGTTGAAGTTAATATTTCAAGCAAATACCCGAGTTGAGAGATATGAAGTCTCCAACAAGTTCTATAGCTAAAAGATGGAGGAGAATCGCTCAACTAGTGAGCATGTGCTCAGATTGTGCAGGTACTTCAATCGCTTGAATCAAGTGGGAGTTAATCTTCAGATAAGATAGTGATTGACAGATTCTCTAGTCACCATCACTAAGTTACTAGAACTTCGTGATGAACTATAGTATGCAAGGATGACGAAAACGATTCCCGAGCTCTTCGTGATGTTGAAATCAACGAAGGTAGAAATCAAGAAAAGACCATCAAGTGTTGATGATTGACAAGACCACTAGTCTCAAGGAAAAGGGCAAAGGGAAGAAGGGGAACTTCAAGAAGAACGGCAAGCAAGTTGTTGCTCGAGTGAAGAAGCCCAAGTCTGGACCTAAGCCCGAGACTAAGTGCTTTGCTGCAATGGAACTGGTCATCGGAAGCGGAACTACCCCAAGTATTTGGCGGATAAGAAGGATGGCAAAGTGAACAAAGGTATATTTGATATACAGATTATTGATGTGTATTTTACTAGTGTTTATAGTAACCCTCGGTATTTGATACTTGTTCGGTTGCTAAGAGTAGTAACTCAAACAGGAGTTGCAGAATGAACAGAAACTAGTTGAAGGGAAGTGACGATGAGTGTTGGAAGTAGTTCCAAGATTGATATGATCATCATCGCACACTCCCTATACTTTCAGGATTAGTGTTAAACCTAAATAAATGTTATTTGGTGTTTGCGTTGAGCATGAATATGATTTGATCATGTTTATTGCAAAACGGTTATTCATTTAAAGTCAAAGAATAATTGTTGTTCTGTTTACATGAATAAAACCTTCAATGGTCATACACCCAATGAAAATAGTTTTCAAAACGGTTATTCATTTAAAATCAGAGAATAATTGTTGTTCTATTTAAATGAATAAAACCTTCAATGGTCATACACCCAATGAAAATAGTTTGTTGGATCTCGATAGTAGTGATACACATATTCATAATATTGATGCCAAAAGATGCAAAGTTAATAATGATAGTGCAACTTATTTGTGGCAATTGCCGTTTGGGTCATATCGGTGTAAAGCGCATGAAGAAACTCCATGCTGATGGGTTTTGGAATCACTTGATTATGAATCATTTGATGCTTGCGAACCGTGCCTTTTGGGCAAGATGACTGAAACTCCGTTGTTCGGAACAATGGAACGAGCAACAAACTTGTTGGAAATAATACATACTGATGTATGCGATCCAATGAATGTTGAGGCACGTGGCGGGTATCGTTATTTTCTCACCTTCACAGATGATTTGAGCAGATATGGGTATATCTACTTAATGAAACACAAATCTGAAACATTTGAAAAGTTCAAAGAATTTCAGAGTGAAGTGGAAAATCATCGTAACAAGAAAATAAAGTTTCTACGATCGGATCGTGGAGGAGAATATTTGAGTTACGAGTTTGGTTTCATTTGAAACAATGTGGAATAGTTTCACAACTCACGCCACCCGAACACCACAAGAAATGGTGTGTCCGAACGTCAGAATCGCACTTTACTTGATATGGTGCGATCTATGATGTCTCTTACCGATTTACCACTATCGCTTTGGGGTTATGCATTAGAGACGGCCGCATTCACGTTAAATAGGGCACCATCTAAATCCGCTGAGACGACACCATATGAACTATGGTTTGGCAAGAAACCAAAGTTGTCGTTTCTTAAAGTTTGGGGTTGCAATGCTTATGTGAAAAACTTCAACCAGATAAGCTCGAACCCAAATCGAGAAATGTGTCTTCATAGGATACCCAAAGGAGACTGTTGGGTACACCTTCTATCACAGATCCGAAGGCAAGGTTTTCGTTGTTAAGATGGATCCTTTCTAGAGAAGGAGTTTTCTCGAAAGAAGTGAGTGGGAGGAAAGTAGAACTTGATGAGGTAATTGTACCTTCTCCCTTATTGGAAAGTAGTTCATCACAGAAATCAGTTCCAGTGATTCCTACACCAATTAGTGAGGAAGTTAATGATGATGATCATGAAACTTCAGATCAAGTTGCTACCAAACAGGTCTTCCAGAGTAAGATCCGCACCTGAGTGGTACGGTAATCATGTTCGGAAGTCATGTTACTAGACCATGATGAACCTACGAACTATGAGGAAGCGATGATGAGCCCAGATTCATAAAATGGCTTGAGGCCATGAAATCTGAGATAGGATCCATGTATGAGAACAAAGTATGGACTTTGATTGACTTGCTCGATGATCAGCAAGCCATGTTAAATAAATGGATCTTCAAGAGGAAGACGGACACTGATAGTAGTGTTACTATCTACAAAGCTCGACTTGTTGCAAAAGGTTTTCGACAAGTTCAAGATGTTGAATACGATGAGATTTTCTCACTTGTATCGATGCTTAAAAATCTGTCCGAATCATGTTAGCAATTGCCACATTTTATGAAATCTGGCAAATGGATGTCAAAACTGCATTCCTTAATGGTTTTCTTAAAGAAGAGTTGTATATGATGCAACCAGAAGATTTTGTCAATCCTAAAGGTGCTAACAAAGTGTGCAAGCTCCAATGATCCATCTATGGACTGGTGCAAGCATCTCGAGTTGGAATAAACGCTTTGATAGTGTGATCAAAGCATATGGTTTTATATGACTTTTGGAGAAGCCTGATTTACAAGAAAGTGAGTGGGAGCACTACAACATTTCTGATAAGTATATGTGAATGACATATTGTTGATCGGAAATAATGTAGAATTATTCTGCAAAGCATAAAGGAGTATTTGAAAGGAGTTTTTCAAAGAAAGGCCTCAGTAAAACTACTTACATATTGAGCATCAAGATCTAATGAGATCAAGACGCTTGATAAGTTTTTTTAATAAGTATATACCTTGTCAAGATTTTGAAGTAGTTCAAAATGGAACAGTCAAAGAAAAGTTCTTGCCTGTGTTGCAAAGGTGTGAAATTGAGTAAGACTCAAACCCGACCACGGCAGAAAATAGAAAAGAGAATGAAAGTCATTCCTATGCCTCACCATAGGTTCTATAAAGTATGCTATGCTATGTACCAGACCTATTGTATACCTTGCTCTGAATTTGGCAAGGGGTACAATAGTGATCTAGGAGTAGATCATGGACATTGGTCAAGAACATCCTTAGTGAGGACTAAGGAAATATTTCTCGATTATGGAGGTGATAAAAGAGCCCGTCGTAAAGAGTTACATCGATGCAAGCTTTTTACACTGATCCAGATGACTCTAAGTCTCAATCTGGATACATATTGAAAGTGGGAGCAATTAGCTAGAGTAGCTCCATGCAGAGAGCATTGTAGACATAGAATATTTGCAAAATACATACGGCTCAATGTGACAGACCGCTGACTAAGCTTCTCTCACGAGCAAAACATGATCATACCTTAGTACTCTTTGGGTGTTAATCACATAGCGATGTGAACTAGATTATTGACTCTAGTAAACCCTTTGGGTGTTGGTCACATGACGATGTGAACTATGGGTGTTAATCACATACAGATGTGAATATTAGTGTTGAATCACATGATGATGTGAACTAGATTATTGACTCTAGTGCAAGTGGGAGACTGAAGGAAATATGCCCTAGAGGCAATAATAAAGTTATTATTTATTTCCTTATTTCATGATAAATGTTTATTATTCATGCTAGAATTGTATTAACCGGAAACATAATACATGTGTGAATACATAGACAAACATAGTGTCACTAGTGTGCCTCTACTTGACTAGCTCCTTTATCAAAGATGGTTATGTTTCCTAGCCATGGACATGAGTTGTCATTTGATTAACGGGATCACATCATTAGGAGAATGATGTGATTGACTTGACCCATTCCGTTAGCTTAGCACTTGATCGCTTAGTATGTTGCTATTGCTTTCTTCATGACTTATACATGTTCCTGTAACTATGAGATTATGCAACTCCTGTTTACCGGAGGAACACTTTGGTACTACCAAACGCCACAACGAATCGGGTGATTATAAAGGAGTACTACAGGTGTCTCCAAAGGTACATGTTGGGTTGGCGATTTGAGATTAGGTTTTGTCACTCCGATTGTCGGAGAGGTATCTCTGGGCCCTCTCGGTAATGCACATCACTATAAGCCTTGCAAGCAATGTAGCTAATGAGTTAGTTACGGAATGATGCATTACATAACGAGTAAAGAGACTTGCCGTAACGAGATTGAACTAGGTATTTGATACCGACGATCGAATCTCGGGCAAGTAACATACCGATGACAAAGGGAACAAAGTATGTTGTTATGCGGTTTGACCGATAAAGATCTTCAGTAGAATATGTAGGAGCCAATATGGGCATCCAGGTTCCGCTATTGGTTATTGACCAAGAATAGTTCTAGGTCATGTCTACATAGTTCTCGAACCCGTAGGGTCCGCACGCTTAAGGTTTCGATGACAGTTATATTATGAGTTTATGAGTTTTGATGTACGAAGGAGTTCGGAGTCCCGGATGAGATCGGGGACATGACGAGGAGTCTCGAAATGGTCGAGACGTAAAGATCGATATATTGGACGACTATATTCGAGTTCGGAAAGGTTCCAATGATTCGGTATTTTTCGAGTACGGAGAGTTACGGAATTCGCCGGGAGAAGTATTGGGCCTTATTGGGCCTGCGGGAAAGAGAGAGGGCTGCCTAGGGCAGGCGCGCGCCCCCAAGGCCTAGTCCGAATGGACTAGGGGAGGGCGCGCCTCCTTCCTTCCTTCTCCTTTCCCCTCCTTCTCTCCTACTCCTACTAGGAAAGGAGGAGTCCTACTCCCGGTGGGAGTAGGACTCCCCTTGGTGCGCCCTCCTAGGCCGGCCACCTCCTCCCTTGCTCCTTTATATCTGGGGCAGGGGGCACCCCATGACACACAAGTTGATCTACGGATCGCTCCTTAGCCGTGCGGTGCCCCCTCCACCATATTCCACTTCGGTCATATTGTCGCGAGCTTAAGCGAAGCCTCGCGCGGAGAAGTCATATCGTCATGAGCTTAGGCGCCCTCGCGTCGGTGGAGCATCATCATCGCCACCACGCCGTCGTCGACGGAACTCATCCCCGACACTTTGCTGGATCGGAGTCCGGGATCGCCATCGAGCTGAACGTGTGCAGAACTCGGAGGTGCCGTGACGCTCGGTGCTTGGATCGGTCGGATCGTGAAGACGTACGACTACATCAACCACGTTGTTATAACGCTTCCGCTTTCGGTCTACGAGGGTACGTGGACAGACACTCTCCCCTCTCGTTGCTATGCCATCACCATGGTCTTGCGTGTGCGTAGGAAATTTTTTGAAATTACTACGTTCCCCAACAGCCACAAGCCCCATGGCCAAGAGAGCGACCTTCATCTGCTAGCCCTGAAGGAAGGAGAACCCCTGCGCAAGTACATTCAGAGATTCAGCCGTGTACAGCACAACATTCCAGATGTCCACCCTGCCGCGGTGATCAGCGCGTTCCATCAGAATGTGCGAAACCGCAGGATGCGGGAGGAGATGGCGATGTGCAAGATCAGAGATGTCAGTGAGCTATATGCCCTAGCCGACAAGTGTGCACGTGCTGAGGAAGGGAGGAGACTCCCCGGAGAGAATACAGAAGCTACAGGATCTGATAGTGAGGGGTCCACCCCGGCAAAGAAAAGCCGGCGGCGGAATAACAGGAAAAAGAAAGGCAAAGAAGTGCTAGTTGTCGAGCAGTCCGGCAACGGAGGTGGCGCCAAGAAAGCCAAAGTTGGTAACTCCGGCAAGGAGGTTGCCGCGGGCACCAATTGCCAGGCTGTGGCGGTCGCCGACAAGCAGGACGGTTCCAACAAGCAGTACTGCAAGATCCACCGCACCAAGGGCCATGACCTCCAGAGCTGCAAGAAAGTCGAGCAGCTTGTCGAGCAGCAAAAGGCTGAGTACGAGCGGCGCGACAAGGAGAAGGCCCAGGAATGTGCTGGAGGAGCCAGCAAGAAACGTCCAGGCCGAGGAGGACGCCGCGGCAAGGCCAAGCAGCGGCAAGGAG
Source organism: Aegilops longissima (assembly GCA_021605205.1). Classification (NCBI taxonomy): domain Eukaryota; kingdom Viridiplantae; phylum Streptophyta; class Magnoliopsida; order Poales; family Poaceae; genus Aegilops; species Aegilops longissima. The sequence goes on from JAHIAM010000762.1 coordinate 12,086, forward strand.
ACAGACCTCCCCGCGGCCGCGACAAGGATGAAGATGACGACGACGATGAAGACATAGAAGATGATGAGACCGATGAGCAGGAGTTCCAGAAAGCCACAGAGATCCTGTGCGTTGACGGCGGTGCTTCTCTGCATACTTCCCACCGCCAACTCAAGCAGTGGATGCGGGAGGTCAATGCGGCAGAACCATCCATCGAGTCACGCAAGCCTCTGAAATGGTCCAGCACGCCTATCATTTTTTATATTGAGGACCACCCTGATCGCATAACTGCGGTCGGGTGCTTGCCAATGTTGGTTTCACCAACTATCCGCAACCTCAAGGTCACTAAAATGCTAGTTGACGGCGGGGCCGGCTTGAACCTGATCTCCTCCGCGGTACTCCAGAAGCTTCAGATCCCTGACAGCGAGCTCGAAGAGACCGGCACATTCCAAGGAATCAATCCGGGAAGGAGCAAGCCAAAGGGAAAGATCACATTGCCCGTGACATTTGGCAGCGAGTTGAACTTCAGGACTGAGAGGGTCACTTTTGACGTTGCTGATTTCCCATTGCCTTATAATGGGATACTTGGCCGTCCAGCACTCGCCAAGTTTATGGCAGCCTCTCATTATGCATACAACTTGCTCAAGATGCCAGGCCCGATAAGTGTCATTTCTGTCCCTGGCGACAAGAAGGAAGCTCTTATCTGCGCCGACAAGATCTACCGGGAAGCAGCAGCCGCAACAGATAGCAAGTCACTTGCCGCTGAAGTTCCCGGGGGGAAGAAGAAGACCAAGTTCGGGAAGAGCTCTGATGCCCACTCCGGCAAGCGCACCTCTTCGGAGTGCTGCGCTACCGTCGAGGACGCACCATCGAGCTCCACCGGCAAGTGTAAGAAGACGATGGCAGCTCCACCAAAGACCAAGAAGGTGTCCGCCAAGGAGGACGGCACTGGTGGTACCTTCACCATCAGTGCCACTCTCGACCCTAAATAGGAAAGCGCGCTCGTTGCTTTCCTGCGGGCGAACGTCGACGTGTTTGCATGGCAACCGTCTGACATCCCCGGTGTTCCCAGGGAAGTAATTGAGCACCATCTCGCTGTCTGTCCTCATGCGCGGCCCGTCAAGCAGAAAGTCAGAAAGCAAGCAGTGGAGCGCCAAGAATTCATCGCAGAAGAAATCAAGAAATTGGAAGCAGCAGGCCTTGTCAGAGGAGTGCTCCATCCTACGTGGTTGGCCAATCCTGTAGTCGTGCGTAAGGAAAACGGAAAATGGAGGCTTTGTATCGACTTTACCGATGTTAATAAAGATTGTCCCAAAGACCCGTTTCCCTTGCCATGCATCGATCAGATTGTTGACTCCACGGTCGGATGTGATTTGCTTTCATTTCTTGATGCGTACTCAGGATATCATCAGATCTTCATGGCAGAAGAGGATGAGGAGAAAACCGCGTTCATCACCCCATGTGGCACATACTGTTTCATACGGATGCCTTTCGGTTTAATGAATGCTGGTTCAACATTGGCAAGAGTAGTCCATGACGCTTTTGAGCCGCAAATGCACAGAAATGTAGAAGCCTACATGGATGACATAGTGGTCAAAAGCAAGGACAGGGCAACTCTGGTTCAAGATTTAGATGAAACCTTTGCAAATCTGCGCAAGATCAACCTCAAGCTCAACCCGAGAAGTGTGTGTTTGGAGTCCTTCCGCAAGCTTCTCGGGTTCTTCGTGTCTCAGCGGGAATTGAAGCCAATCCCGACAAGATCAAGGCCATTCAGCAGATTGAAGCACCAAAGCGCGTCAAGGATGTACGAAGACTTGCGGTTGCGTAGCTGCTCTCGGCAGAGTTTATCTCTAGGTCTGCTTGAAGCGCGCCTGCCATTTTCAAAATATTGAAAAAGGCAGGTCAATGAAATGGACTCGGAAGCGGAGGCTGCGCTGCAGGACTTAAAGAGATACCTGTCCTCCACTCCAATACTTGTCGCACCTAAGCCACACGAGAAGTTGTTGCTATATATAGCGGCAACCAATCAAGTGGTTAGTGCTGCGTTAGTAGCGGAGAGGGAGGTGGATGATGAGCCGGCAACCACGGCAGAGGCATCCAGCGACAAGCAAGGAACTTCACCGGCAAGCTCTGGTCCCGACAAGGATGGATCTGCGCTGACGTGTGAGAAGATACAGAAAAGGATGGTGCAGCGCCCAGTTTACTTTGTCAGTTCCCTTCTGCAGGGGGCTAGGTCAAGGTACTCTGGTGTGCAGAAATTGCTTTTCGGCCTTCGCATGGCCTCGAGAAAGCTGCGCCATTACTTCCAAGCACATGAGATAACAGTCGTCACTCGCTTCCCGCTGAAGAGGATATTTCAAAATCCAGAAGCAACAGGCAGGATTGTCGAGTGGGCACTGGAATTGTCAAGCTTTGGCCTCAAGTTTGAGAGCACTTCAACTATCCAAAGCAGAGCATTGGCAGAGCTCATAGCAGAATGGACGCCAACCCAAGACGAAGAAATTCAAGAAACGAGCATCCCCGTCAAGGAGGCAAGCAAAGAGTGGCTGATGTACTTTGATGGTGCCTTCTCGCTGCAAGGCGCCGGTGCTGGCGTGCTGCTTGTAGCACCCACCGGAGAGCAACTCAAGTACATAGTCCAAATGGACTTTCCCAAGGAGCAAGCAACAAACAATACTGCAGAGTATGAAGGTTTGCTTGCCGGACTCAGGATCGCAGTAGACCTTGGGATCAAGAAGCTCATTGTCAGGGGAGACTCACAGCTTGTCGTCTGCCAAGTGAACAAGGATTATCAGAGTCCGTTAATGGAAGCCTATGTTGATGGAGTGAGAAAACTAGAAGAGCACTTTGACGGCCTGCAGATGGAACATGTTCCAAGAGCTCATAACGATATTGCTGATGGTTTGTCAAAGTGCGCCGCACTCAAGTTTCCTGTGGAACCAGGGATTTTTGTGCTCAAGCTGACTCAACCGACTGTAACGCCATCAACTGGATAGAACAAGAAAAGGAAGTTGATTTGTGGAGACTATTTTCCGGCAGAGCTCCCCGAAGCCGCCGCCAAGAAAGTCCCCAAGATCAACACCGATACTGCTGAGGAGCAGTCTGCTCCGACAAGCCCAAGGGTTTGTTTCATTGAAGCAGACGCTCCCGACAAGTTTTGCTCCGGCAAGCTTGCCGGGGAACGTCAAGCTCCGGCTGAGCCGCAGGCTCTCGCCGTAGAAGCGGATGCTCCCGCAACAGCAGATGCGCCTTTAGTCCTTGTTTTCGAGCCGCAAGCTCCAGCATGGGCACAGCAGATTGTCCATTTTCTTCAGACAGAAGAACTTCCCGACGAGCAAGAAGGAGCGGAAAGAGTAGCCCGGCAGTCAAGTATGTACCAGTTTGTTGACAACACACTGTACAGAAGAAGACTCAACGATGTGAAATTAAAGTGTATTCACTGGGAAGATGGACAGAAGCTGTTGGCAGAGATACATGGAGGCATATGTGGCCACCACATTGGCGCAAGAGCACTTGCCGGCAAAGCATTCCGGCAAGGTTTCTTTTGGCCGACAGCCCTCCAGGATGCAACTGCACAAGTAACCAAGGGTGAAGCGTGCGGTTCCATTCCAAGCAGATACACCAGCCAGCTCAAGCTCTCGGGGCGATCCCTTTATCCTGGCCATTTTCGATGCAGGGCTCGATATCCTCGGCCCCTTTCCGTAGCTGTCGGGGCTTTGAGTACTTATGCGTTGCAATCGACAAGTTCACAAAGTGGCGGAAGTGGAAGCGATGAGGAAGGTGACAGACGATCGGCGATCAAGTTCTTCAGGTCGATTGTTTGCCGTTTTGGGATTCCTAACAGGATCATCACCGACAACGGCACGCAATTCACGATTCGCACCTTCATGCAGTACGTCCAAGATCTTGGCGCCAAGGTCTTCTTTGCTTCTGTTGCTCATCCAAGAAGTAACGGTCAAGCGGAGAGGGCAAATGCTGAAGTGCTGCGTGGGCTCAAGACCAGAACTTTCGATAGGCTACACAAGTGCGGAAGAAACTGGATTGAGGAGCAGCCGGTGGTTCTTTGGTCGATCAGGACGACGCCGAATCGAGCCACTGGCCAGACACCTTTCGCTCTTGTCTATGGAGCAGAGGCAGTTCTCCCCACGGAACTCGTATTCGGGTCACCTCGAGTGCTCGCTTATGATGAGCTTGAGAAAGAGCAGCTGCGACAAGATGACGCGCTGCTCCTTGAGGAGGACCGTCTTCAGGCTGCTGTTCGAGCTGCTCGATATCAGCAAGCTTTGCGCCGCTACCATAGCCGCAAAGTTAGTGCCAGAAGTCTCGAGGAAGGCGACCTTGTTCTTCGGCGCGTTCAGTCCGCCAAGAATTCCAACAAGTTGATGCCAAAGTGGGAAGGCCCTTATCGGGTGAGACGAGTCATTAGGCCCGGCGCTGTCCGCCTTGAGACCGAATTGGCATTCCGGTGAGCAACTCCTGGAACATTGAGCATCTTCGTAAGTTTTACCCGTAGGGCGCGGTTGCCGGAACCTGTTCCGGCAACCACCTTTTGTACAAGTCTTGCCGATGTTGCATATAATCCTTTGTACAAAGCCGCGCGCAGACCCCGTGCATAAGTAAAGCTCATGTGCTCCACACATCTTGTCAATTTCATGCTTTCTACTTTATTTTTGCATGCATTATCTGACACTTTGTGCAGCACCTATTCCGGTAAGCAATAACGAGCATAAGGCTCCATATCTTTATTTTCTCTTCTTTCTCTTTCTCAAAGAAAGGAAGACTCCCTCGCACACAAGTTTGCCGGGGGGAAGGAGAAGATAATGGTGTGGACCAGGCGTCGTTCAAGGAAGTTTTGCCTTACCGGGAAGCAAACGACAGAAAAGCTAAGTTGCCAAAGTTTGAGCAATCAGTTTTAAAATTTTTTAAGTTATCTTCCTCGAACAACCGTGCATTGTATGGAAAACCTGTGCGCGGAGGAACCAACTCGTAGCTAGTTGCACCCTTACTTTGTTTCGACTCCGCTCAACAACTTAAGTGAGCTGCAACTAGTTGCGACAAGGTTGCTTGTCGGAAGCGGCAAAGGTGCCTGCGCCGACAAGTTCCCTAAAAGCGTAGGGCAAAAACATACAAAGGAAGGGATCAAGTAAAGGAAATAACATAGCAATTACTACCCAAGATAGAGTTATATTACAAGATAGCTTGTCGCAGCTCTAATAGATTGTTCTCCTAACATGACCAGCAGCGACAAGGAAAAGATAAAATTGGCGGCCTAATCTACGCGGTCGCCATCAATCCTCTTGATCTTGCCCACCTTGTCCACAATGGGTGCGACAACGGCCTTGAGTGCCTCCACATCGGCATCCGACGGCAAGGACTTGAGGACGTTGGTGAGGTTGAGGCCTGGATTGCGGAAGGCCACCTTCATCAGCACCATCTGGAGAGCTCCCGCGCAGATCTGGCGCGATTCCTCGGCCAACTGCTTTGGGATCTCTTCCCGGAGTCGCTGGAGAGCCGTCACCACGCCCTTGAAGAACAAGCTGAGCTTGGCGCTGGATTGAGGCGCTCGTCGAGGAGTACCGAGATCCACCATCCCCAGCTCCGTCGGCTCCACAGCCGATGGCGGCGGCGATATTCACAAGACCCTCGGTCCAGTGCTCCACATTCTCCCTGAAGGTGCTCTGGGCGGCAGTAGCACTCGCCAATAGCGCCTCGTCGGCCTTGATCTTCTCCAACAAGGCCACCTCCCGCTCCTTGGCGCCGTCCAGCGTCTGCATCAAGGTGGTCAGCTTCAGCTCAAGATCTGCCTTAGAGTCCTTGGCGGCGTTGAGCTCCTTGCTCCTCTCGGCGAGACGGCCCTGCAGCTCTCCAAGAGTGTAGGCGTCCTTCTCGCGCTCGTGCTTGAGTGCAACAAGCTCCTCGCCGCTCTTCTGGAGATTGGCCTCCAGATGCGTCACTTTCGTCTCCAGCTCCTTCTTGGCGGCCTCGGCAGCTGCGGCGGCATCCTTTGCTTCCTTGAGGGCCCCGCCAAATGTTTGCTCGCGCGCGGCAAGCTCCTCCTCATGGCTGTCAAGATTTATCTTCCGCTGCGCCAGCTCGCCTTCTTGCGCAGACAGCTTCTCGGCAGCAAGCCGCTGCTGCTCCTCAACCTCAGCCTTCTCGAGGATGAAGGCCTTGCGCTCCTCGACGAGTCGCTCCCGCTCCTCTGCCAAGGACCGGAGAGCTTCTTGATTGATGCCCCGGAGCTCCTCCGTGCGCTTCTCGATGTCTGCTCCGCCGCCGCGACAAAGCGCTTCCCGGATTCCAACTTGGCTTGTCGGGCGCGGTAGAGCGACAGCTTCTTCAAAGGCTGCTCCTCCCGTTCGCGCCGCGCTGCTGCTTGGCGCGTTGACCAGCGTCAACCCAGCGGAGGCGAGTAGCTCTTCATCAAGGTCTCTCCTTGACCGGCGCCACAGGCTCGAAGCCTGGGGAGCTTGATGAAGACGCCATCGCCGCCTTGAGATAGGCGCCGGGCTGGGGCTCTTGAACTGGCGCGCCGCGGCAGCGGCGGAGGATCGGTGGTCGGTGTAGCGCTGGCGCTCCTGCGCCTCGGGGCCGCGGTCGATCGCCGGACCCTCGCCAGACCTCTGCGGCAAAGCAGCCTTGGCGGCCTCTTCGCGGGCGGGCTTGTCGGCGCCGATCTCCTTCGATGGCGGCGGCGTGCGGTGTTGTTGCCAGCGTCCTCCTCGCCGGCGACCTCCGTCTCCATTGGCTCTGTGGCTGACGGATCTGATGACCGAAAAAGAAAGAAAAGTCAAGCAGATATTCAAAAAGAAAATCAGAAGAAGAACACAAGTGAAGTTTTCAGGCAAGAAGATTACCTGTGCTGGGATCTACAGCCGTGGTCTCAACCACCGGAGGGTCGCTGGTGCCATCCCTTGCCGGAGAACTGACCCTTGCCGGAGAACGCTCCCTTGCCGGGGGATCCTCCCTTGGCGGTGTAGTCGAAGCAGATGGCATGTCCGGAGCGGCTTCAGGGCACTCCTGGTGGGGCTGCTCTGCTCCTACACAGATCAACAGTCAGATATCAGTCAAGAAAGAGCACCCATAAGCGCCCAACAACAAAAAATAAACCATATACTTACGCTGGGGGCTGCTTTGCGGAAGAGTCGCCGGGTCCGGCAAGGAGGTCTCGGACGCGCCTCCCGCTGCTGCAGTAGGTTCGTCCTCGATGACGATCACCGGGGTCTTGGCTCTCTTCGAAGCTCTCTGGGCCAGCGTCCTGAAAAGGAAAAGGTTCAGAATGAAGCAAATCAGATACAAGACAAATCAACAAAATCGAAGAAATACAAGTACAACGCAGAAGCTTACTCCGCTTCTTCCTCGTCGGAGTTGAGCGCGGAGAGATCAAATTCTGGCTTGCCTCCGGTGCGACGAAGTGGAGGAGTGGGTTCCCTTGGCCGCTTGGCGGGAGTAGCAGCGGTGGCCTGGGAGGGCCCCGCTCCAGTTGCTACAGCAGCGTGAGGTGCTCCCGCGGCAACAGTGCTTGCCGCGGTGGAGTTGCGTCATGTGTGCGCGACGGCTGATGGCCCGTCTGCCGCCCCGGTTCGTCTCCAGCCTTGCGAATACGCCTTCTTGGTGGAGCTGGGGGCTCCGCTCGCTGCAAGCTGCTAGATGGTGGGGAGGAGGTGCCCTCGGCCAGGCTCGCTTCGACTCGGCTTCAGGTTCGCAAGCTCCTCCGCTTGGCGAACTCCCTTCGCTCGACAAGGCTTGCCGCCTCTGCTGCCTCTACCTCCTCCACGGTGAACCCGAATTCAGTGGCAGCTGCTGCCGCCTCTTCCAGCCTGGTGGCGCGCTGCATCTAAATGCGTCGCTGGTGTCGCGGGTGAAGCCCTTCGCTCATCGGGCGGATCGGCACTTCTTCAAGCTGTCGAAGAACACCCGACGACGTCATCTGAGGCTCTTGCCAGTTGGAACAATTCCATGTGAGTCGCAACGGCATCATCGCGCGGATGCGGTCGGCGAGGAATTGTTGCACAATGGAACGACTCCCTCGGCAACCTGAACCATTCGGGATGATCGAGGTCGTGCTTGAACAGCTCCAGAGCATCGCATCCAACTCCAAGACGGTGAAATTGAAGTTGAGGCCCGGCGCAGCCTCATGATATCTGCCGCATTCGAACTCCCAAGCAGGTCTCCTCCTCTCCTGCAAAGAAGCGTCGCGGCGGCGAGGAAATTGCGCCAACGGCGCCTACTGAGAAGTCCGACAAGCCTGAGACGCAGGATCCGGGTGACGGCAATCTTCAATCTAGCATCTTCCGGCGCCAAGTTGTTCCAATCGTTGCCACGCACTATTAGGGTTTGGCGCTGGGCAGTAAATGGATGTGGGTTCTCCTCTACAATCCAACACCAATCTGCCCTCCACTCTTCCCACTTGCTGCGGAGCTCTCCTTCCAGATAGGCTTCCTTCTTGCCGATCCTTGAGATCCAAGCGATTCCTCCGGCAAGTGGCTCTCCTCTCTCGACTCGGGGCATGAAGAAATGGCGGAAGAGGGCTACGTTTGGGTGGACTCCAACAAATTTTTCGCAAAGATGTGCGAAAACTGCCATGGTCGAGGACAGCATTGGGGTGAAGTCAAGGAGGCGGAACCCGAGGTGTTCATGATATCGCAGAAAAATTCAGAGAAAGGCGGGCAGAGCCCGCATAGAAGAACAGGCGAAGAAAGGGTACCCAGTTGGGGCTAGTTCGAAGCAGCGGCGGGAGTACCTTCCGTGCGCTGGATGCTCGCGTCTCCGTCGACTGTAAGAGGTAGTAGTTCTCCCTCAGCACCCTTGCAGCGAGCTGGGGGGGGGGATGGCCCGCTCCTTTCGCAGCGCCGCGAGCCGCTGCGCCTCGTCCGACTTCACGCCCTTCCCCTTGTCGGCTTCCGAGCCATGGATGAGGTGGTGGGGAGGTCGACGGCGTTGGTGGCGGAGTGGCGATGAAGCGAGCGCTGCTCTTCGCACTTGGGAAGAAGGGGAGCAGCGGTGGTTTCGAGATTAGACAGCAAATGGCGAGGTGGGCGAACTGCCCTGTTTCCCTGTTTATAAGGAGGGAGAGGGGCGGACGCCCGCTTTCGAATAAAGAAACCCCCCACGATCTCTCCCACGACGCGCGCGTTCGACGTGTCGCTCGTGGGGACGTGGTGGGAGTCGAGCAAGTGCAGGCGTGACCTAGGCCGCGCTTGCCCGTGCACTATTTTGGGCCTGGCCCAACAGCGCTCGGCACCGTGTGTGGCCCAGGCCCGGGGCTCCTGTCGGTGTACTAGAGTAGGGGTACCCTAGTATCCCGAGCCTGTGCACGGGCAGTCGCAGCACCCCGCGGCAAGGCTTGCCTGGTGGCCGCCAAGGTCCTCCGTGGCTCCATTGGAGCCATTCAAGAACAAAGTATTTAAGTCAAAGAGACAAGACCCCGGCAAGAGGAGCTTGCCGGGAAGGCCACTCAAGGCACCTAGAAGACAAGGCCCCGGCAAGAGGAGCTTGCCGGGAAGGCCCGGTGAGCGACAAGCTTCCGGACGCGACGAGGCAATAACCGCGGCAAGGCGCTTTGCGCGCAGACTACCACTCCGTTTCAAGCGCTCGGCACATCCACCAGCGATGTCGCCATGGGACCTTTCTGCACGCTGCGTGGCAAGAGGCTGTGCGCCAGCGGAGCGCGGTGGCAAGTGGTGCTTGACAAGATTGCCATCGTGGCAGCGGTGGCGTCCCGACGGTCCCTTTCTACACTGTTTAGTCGACTTAGGCGGGCATTTAATGCCTTTGTCCCTGCCGTCGTGGTTAGGTATGATACCTCGTACAAGTAGCTGTACCAACCACGACTCCTTTTACGTTTTGCCCTTGTCTACGTTGCCACCTGCCGGAGACCCTTGAGCATATAAAAGGAGGCCCATGCATAGCGTAGAAGGGTTGGTTCATTGAACCAGAGAATACTCACGCTAGGTCTTGTAGCTCTCAGCACTCCCTAGCAAGAACATAATACAATCAGACAAGCAGCAGTAGGAGTATTATCTCTCCGGAGAGCTCCGAAGCTGGGTAAACTGCTCGTGTGCTTCGCCTCGATCTGCTCTTCGTGCGACATCCGCCCCCCACCGAACCGAAAGGGGCTCGGTCCGCCAGTCCCATAGGTGTTCGTGGGTCAGATCAGCTTCCCCGACAGCTGTGGAGTCTGTGGATCCACGTCCCGTGTGTCTCCAGGGGAACGTAAAAGCCACGGCTCATGGCACGCCAGGCACGAGGGTGCAGGATCCGGAGGCACCGAAGTCTAGCCTCTACAGGCACGTACGATTGTCAACCCTCTTAATGCACAAAGTAACGATGGCAAAGGCATGGATCCGAATACTCAGCTCCGGAGGCACGGGCGTGTATTCTCTGTAACTACAACGGTCACGGCAAGTGTCATGTGAGGCACATGTATTGAAACACCGTAGGCACGGTAATGAAGCCTCTTAGGGATGAGTGTCAACCCAACAGTCACGGCTTATGTGACGTGAGGCACGTAGATGCAGGCGGGCGCCGGAGGCGCTGTTAGGGAGCCTCCACACGCACGGGCGTGGTGTTTCTCCAGGCCTGGCTCAGTATAAACCCTCTCTGGGTGCAGAAAAGTGTGCGCAGAAGGCGCCGAAGTAAGGCCTCTACAGGTACGTGTACCAACCTTCTTGGTACTCAGTTAGAAAATCACGATTGTGAAGTTTATAGGGAAAGTCTGAACTCAAGATGAAGAACAGTCGGCATGTCACGATACACATGGTTTTATTGGCCTACGAATCACGGACTTGCTTCGGTATTGGAAAGGTTCCTACCGACGAGTTCATTATCAGTGGGAATATGGTGTTGTACTAACAAAGATTCAGTGTCGTGCCAGTAAAATACTCAGAATCTTTCCGCTGAAACATTCAATGTGCTTGAAGGCACAGACGTTTGCACAGTCACAGCACTTTCATTTGCATAGTCGCAACACTTTCTGGTCAAGGATTGTTATGGCAAGCTTACAGACGGTACAAAATACTACAAGGGTTGTCTGTTCGTGTTTAGACAAAACGCACGTTCAAAAGGGTGCAACAACATGTAAACCTGCAACCTTGAACAACTTACTCCAGCTTTGTATTCAGCAGTCACAGCTGAATGAGTACGTCAAATCCAGGTATTCAACACGCGTGAGTTTTAAATAAAAGAACCGGTGCTTGCATGCTCTTGACAATATAAGGCGAGCACGTTCAGAAGCCTTTTTGTGCCACAGAAGTTCCTTTTGATGCTTTCCATAAAATTCTTCCGTGAAGTCTTGCTCAAAACGGTAGTTAAGCCTCATGGTCTCAAGCTTGCTTGCACTCAGAACAAAGAATCTCATAAATTCAATGTTTACCAAGCAGGGTTCATAGTCATCCAGCGTAACTGTCTTCAAACGAAAGTCATCTCGTTTGACAAACGGTTGGTGCTTATGACGCCATGTATTTGTTTCTCCGCAACAGAGTCCTCCCTACATGTACATGAAGAATGAAAATACTTAAGCTCTAAAAACAGAGATTATGTCGAAAGAGCATCTAGTGTAATGTATTTATTGGTTTTTTTGTACATACGGGTGTATGTAATACTAAAACATGTCTAGCCACGGGTGTATCAATTTACAGACGAATGCAAGACAAGCTTTTTAAGACATACAGTAGAAGTAGTACAATATGCATGTTATGGGTTGTCAATGTGTGCGAGAATCATCACCTCGATAAACAAGTTCTCAAGGCTTCGAAAGCATTGCATGAGGGAAACGGCCACGTTCACTTCGAAACACACCTTGACGAGCAAAGTCTTGACCGTTTGAAGCACTGTTGACAGGCTGACTACCGGCAAACCCTGTATGGTGCATGCATAACAATTTTAAAAATTGAACAAAAGGTTTTGTTACATGAAATTTCTTTACTCGGACAAATGCAGCTGAAAACTAGGTACCTGGATAACTGTAGGGTTACGCGTGACCTTGGATTCAGAGAAAAAATCATGGAATTTGCCCAGAGTCTCCAGTTTAGGTGCAGACATGACAGTTATCTGCAAGTTGCTGCTGATAATATCGTTAAGCAACCGCTGAAGTGACGGGGCATCCTCTATAAGAAGTTCGCCATGTCCACAGCGAATTCCAATGCTTACAAGGTTACGTGAGTTTATTCGTATGCAACGGCTTTCCATATTCCAAGTAAGCAGAAGGCACCGGAGTGCGGGGCAACTAGAGTGGATTATGCTTTCAAGCGAGATGTCTGATATACCAACGTCCAGAAGTGAAAGTCTCTTGAGCACTGGTAGTTTAAGATCCTGGACGTAACTGTCTGGTGTTTGGCAAAGAGCAAAGGTGGCGGTGTGTAGGGAGGATGCAAAGAGAGAGAAGGACGCCGGTGCAAAAGGCGCGGATGATGGTTGTGTGAGTGGTCGTACGACACACTCTCTCACGAAATCTGGGAACGTGTAATAGAACTCGAGCACCTGGAGATTGTTCAGTTTGTATGATTTCAGCTAGGCGTCGACGTCGGAGTGTCTGGACTGGAGGTAGCACGCCGGTATGCAGAGACGGTGAACTACGCCCTCATGGGCGGAGAGGATGGCTTCCGGAAGGGTCGTATCGTCTGTGCCAGATTTGCGAGGGCACCGAGTTCCGAAGTGCCTTTCGCGGGCGAGCTCGCAGGTAGGAGGCTCCACAGAGATTTTCTCGATATGAACTGCTTCTAGAGACTTAAAAAGACGAGCGGCAGGGATCTCACGGCAGTCGAGATTCAGAGGAGCGGTGGGCCATAAAGGACGCCATCGACGAGCGAGGATGCGAGTACGGATGCTATCCCTGATGGGGAGACGAGAGATGATCTCACCTAGGATGACGTCCGGGAGATCGCTGATGCGGTCTGGAAGAGTTTTTTTCCCGTGCTCCTCAGATCCAGTGGGCGGACCCTCACCGGTCCCTGCCGGTACCGCCAAACACCCAGCGGAATGCGTCGTCGGTGGCACTAGCCTTGCCCTATTGGTACGAGAAGAATCGGACTCCATCTAGGAGCGACGGGTGTGGTGGATCTGGAAAGACGGGTTGGAGTCGACTTTTGCACGCTGTCTGAAGTTTCTAGAACGCCTTATAGAAATGAACAGAGGGAGTAGTATTTTTTATGTGATGTCGCTGCGAGAATAGTGACATCGGACAGTGGCAACAAGTCAGACTACATGCCTCCAATTGATTCACGCACATGCCTCTCCGAGCAGCGTGTCACTACAAACATACTGAACACGCACGCACGATCCCAGCTCTTCTTTTTGACATGGGACGCACGACCGCAAGACTTCTTCATAATATGGCACCGTGCCTCCGCTTGCTCGACCAACGTGCCTATCTGAGGACACGACTCAGCTCAAATAATGACAACTGGGAGGGACGGCCGTACCCTCTTATACTACATGACCGTGCCTTCACTAACTTCACGGTTGTGCCTCTCTTACTGCACAAAGTCAGCTAAGTTAACCAAAGCACAGAGGCATGACCATGAGTCTTCTTAACACAGGACTAAGCCTGCACTAGGTTCAAGTGCCTCTCTGAGCAAACATGTTGAACCAAGAGACACACCCACAACAACAACAACATCAACCAGAACAAAAACAACAGCGACAATAACCACGTTTAGGATTGCATCTGCTTTCAGTACCATAGTCTGAATAAGAATTTAAACCGATAAGTTCTATTAGGTATGTACTACGACGATTTCAACTGGACTCATAGTTTGAAATAACACACATACGATACTTAACTTAATACCATAGTAGTTCAAATTTATGTGGTCTAAAGACCGGTGATCACAAGTGAGAGCTAGTCCTGCCCGCGCACAGTGTGCCACTCGATAGTGATGAGTACAACGCAATCAACTGTCAGCCTGGCTGCATTTGCAAAAGGAGAAATCCCGGTGATCGCCATCCTTCCATCTTTGTGTATACAGTAGGTGCCAGGCAAATCAATGCTGCTGAAAATTTGAACAAGCCTGATGCTGCCCTTGAGAGGCAAATATCCAAGCTTCATCCTAAGGTCATTTGTAACAATAGCTGGGATTTTCTGTACAATAACAAATTATTCTGGCATTAGATTATGAAGACACGCATGTTGACTGTGGTTTTGACAAATAAACAACGACATTCCAAATGGTCTATGTGAACGTTGGTGAAACATAGACGGTGCACAAAGGTAATGGCAGGGATGTGTTTAGCATTTAGGACTAGTTTAATCATGCAAGCCATGTCGATATAGGAAATTTTATGCCCCGGGTGTAGACTGTCTCGTCTATGTAGCTCCTTTCCGATAAACTGAGGCCTTCGAGGGCTAAGTAAATACAACCATGTATTAGCCACCGTGTGTGAAACACTGAATAAAGCAGTTAAAACTAAAATAAACGAATATTGGCTTTTAAAAGGGAAATTACAGTTATAAACTACATTGTGAGTACAAAGAAAGTTTTAATACATTATATCACAGAGATTAAGCACATAGATATCAATGGCATGCCACAGTAAAATTATAATAGATAAATGTTAAACCATAACAAATATTGATAAGCGATCAGAACGTACCAACAGAAGGTTTGGGAAATGCTTTGTGACCTCCTCGAGATTCACTCAACATCAAGTCAATCGGAAAGAAGAGATCTTCTGCTTGCAAATCCAATTTTATAATATCACCATAAAACAGATATCATAGTCACGTATCAACTTTTCCCATCCAGGTCCATGAAACTTAGACCTGTGGTCGCAATCTGTAAACTTAATCTTATAAGAAAATTCCTCAGTAGTGCCGTACACAAGGTCAAAATCTTCGTCTTCAAAACCATCCTCGAAAGCTTCATCTTTCCATAAAGAGATCAAAGAAAGGACCTGGTTCCGGTAGTAGCACGGGACATACTGCATAAAAGTAAAATCAAGACAAAGGTAAATAAATGTTTTACTGATTTTCAGAAAAAATGCATGAAATTGTTTATTTTCCTTAAAATTTCCTGGCTTTTAGGCACGGGCACTGCCACCATCTATGACATTTAATTAAACCTATACAAAACAATTGAACTTCTAATTACATTACATCAAGGCCTATAAAATAAAAACAAGCATGCGCAGTATAGTTCGCTCTGAACGAATACGTGTGGTTCTTGATCATGAATAAAGATAACTTACCGTGCATGACTCATAAGAACGAGGCAAAGACACAATCAAGAAAGATTGGGCAACATCAGATTCAACACCGGGACAGTTGAGGTTCCTGCAAACATTACACGCCATCTTTGTCTGCGAGATGTAACAATATGTAAGAATCAGGTTCATTAATTATTAAAAAAAAATGTTTCAACACTCCACTAATGGCACAAAGAATTAAAGGACTGTATATCACTGATACACGCTTGTTTCAACGAGTAAGATAGAGGGGAACGAATGCTGCTACGGTGATATCCCTCGATCTTAGTGTCTCTGCAAAAAAATGAAAAAACACGCACAGAGCTCCTCAAATCTACAAGCTTGCAGCGAACTAACTGGAAAAAAAGAATCAACTGTTGCCCCCCAAGATTATTCCCCTATAGAACCTCTTAAAAGAGGTAAGATATTAACACAAAAACTAATATTAAAAGGGTAACACAAAACAAGAATCCATCTAAAAAAACACAGCGCGGAAGGCGTAAGTATTAAGCAGAAGGGAGAAAACTTACTGTATTTCAGAGCAAGTGGGCGAATGTAGATCCATCTATGTGGACTATAGAGTGAGGAAGACGAAGCAAGAAAGACGAAAGGAACCAGAGAAGAAGGGGAGCGAAAGAGCAAGTGACTCGGGAGAGAAGACAAACAAAACGATGTATTTATGGAGTAATTATGGAGAGGGAAGTAATTTTTTGTACTCGCCCGCCAAAGCTGAAACTAGTACTGACCCGTACGTGTGTTTTGTGCAGTCACGGTTGTGCACTCTCTGGATGCACAGAAGTGTGCCGGCAGAGGCATGGGTCCGACTACCTGGTTAGAGAAACACGTTTGTGAAGTGACGTGGGTGTGGCACGACGGGCCCCGTAGGAGTCACTGCAAGTTTCACGCGAGGCACGTGGATGTAGGCACTTGAGGCATGGCATTGAAGGCACATGAGGCACGGATGTAGGTACTGGAGGCACTGAAGTACTGAACCTAAGAGGAGACCTTTTGTGAGTGCGGAATGTTTCGAGATTTGCTGTGGAAGAGAGGAAGCAAGAGAGTACTGGAGGTGGGAGAGTTGGAAATGATGGAACCGTCTGTTATCTTCAACTGTCTGATTTTAGCATCAAGATTCGTGCCGCCTGGCTTTGTTTTTTTGTTCGACATAGAGTCTTAATACACGTGCCATCCCAGCGCAAAACAAAAAAGGGGACGGCGGAGGTGGGTGGTGGTTGGTGGGTCTGGCGAGTAGGTGGAGTATTTGGTCGAGCCGGACCATGTCGAAGTCCTCTGGCTCTCTCACTGTATCTCTTCCCCCTCTCTCTCTCTCTCTCTCTCTACCTCTCTATCTATCTCTCTCTCCTCTCGAATTCGACGCCGCCTACGGCTTCGCATCTGCTCACATCCTCCGGGCCATGTCGACACAAAAGTTCGGACAAGAGGGGAGGAAGGAAGGCTTGAACTTCCTTGAGCTGGATTTTGATTTCTATGTAGGTGATTTCATTCTACATGCGGAGTGTTAAACTGTGATTTGTTTTCCAAACAAAAGATCTGAGCTATAAACATTCATGTGTCCTTGTAGGAGAACCTTGATACCATCGAGGACCATGATTTCTGTGGCAAAGAGCTCGACCGTCCTCTCTACTGCGTTCTCCACGATACCAAGCCTCTCAGGTGTGTGGCTTTTGAAGGAAGTGACACGGGGAGGAGGTTCTACGGCTGTGCTGTGAAAGTTAGTCACTTTCGAAAATCCGAGCTACTTTCTTATTGAATCAAACTGTTTGGATATAGGACTTATAGTCTTCCAAAGAACACTTATTTCTTCTTGTGTTTTCCGGTTGATTGTAGAAAACATTGTGTAGTCCTTTTACTTTACATAAAAGGCTAAAGGTCACTACTTATTTTACATCACTGAAAACAAAAGAAGTGTTCTAGACACGCTCATGTTTGTTTACAAATGGGACTTCTGTTTAATGGTCAATATATTCTTCAAAAACAATTCTCTAAATAACTTGACTGCAGAGGTAGCTCCAGATTAATTCAAGCTGGCTTAAAAGAAACTAAGTACAATTATGAAATAACTCCGCGGACAGGGTGGGCGAAGTACCATAATTAGTGTTGTGGGTACCTAACCATTGATGCGCCACGTTGCACAAACATGGTTCATAGTTAGTTGAATGAGGTTATGAAGCAAGTATATGTGAACTTTGTTATATTCCAGAGCTCGTGCAGCACTGTATTAATAGTCTCTATTTATTTTGTTCCTTTTTGTTCGCAGAGAGGCGTGAACTGTGGAGTCATCGAATGGGTTGACCGCCCATGGCCTGTCATTATGCAGAGGTGCCTACTCAATCTCTGGGGGAAGTTGCAAGCAAAGGATGAAGAGATAAGCAGGCTTAAAATGGATATTGAACAAGTGAACCTTAAGCTAGAGAACCTTGTTGCAGCTGTGGAAAGAAGTAATGTAACTACCATGAAGATTGACAGGCAAAATAAGCAAATGGGTATCGTTGATAAAGACGTCAAGCGCATTCAGAGGTCTCTCACAAGTGCCATTCATAATCTTAAGGACGCCAAGGGTGATATTAAGCTAGACAGGGATTTTCTGAAGGAGGAGGTGCATAAGCTGAAGGAGAATAGAAGCAAGATGCAAATCGCCATCTGTGATCTTTTGGGGCAAGGGTTTGCGAACACTGATGACCTCCTGATGATCAAGGCAATGCTCGAAGAATGATCATTAACAGTTGCCTTCTTTCGAAATGTTGCAAGGGATACTCGTCTAGTATAAGTTTATGCTTGGACATAATTACTTGACTAAAGGCATGTATCTCATTTTTTCCAATCTCTCAGAGGGTGTGTGACGGTCTACGCACATCAAATATTTATCTCCTGAATATTTTATATTTCAACGAAACGTGCTGCTAGCGAGGCGCATCCAACAATATTTTCATCTTGCATCGTTCAATGAGGCATGGGTTACTGTAATTTAGCAAGGCACATGTGTCGCTTTGGCAGGCATGCGGAACCATGCATCTGATAACCTGGCACTGACTTGTCAAAGACACAGTCCTATGTGAGACAGAAGCACCGCACTAGCGCTGACACACATAAAATCTACAATCTACAGAGTCCTGCTTACTCCTGATGCAGACGCACATCTGTGCCTCCATGGCTCGATAGTTTGTACTTAGACATAAACTCGTTCACGGACATGCGTTTACACGAAAGGCACGTACAGCCTGAGCTCGCCGGGAGCACGGTTTGAGATTAAGCAGAGCCACGGCCATGTGCACGTACAGTCTGCCACCAAAGGAGGCAGTGCCGTACGCTCACTGCAGACGCACTGGCTCTCATGCACTAGACGCACGTTCCTTGCAGAACAGGCAACGCAGTGCCTCTTCTCTTCCAAATGTTTTTGTTCCCTGGTCGACTACCGCACAAGAATGTTTTTGTAGCATCGCGATAGTGACATAAACTATAAAATTTTCAGAACAGCGGGTGCATACCACAAGAGCATTGTTATAACAAGCTTACAAAACTGTGCAAAAGGCGAATGGATTGTTTGGTCATGTTTAGACATAACACGGTCTCAGATTGGCAACAGCATCTAACTGTACTAGCTTGAGGAAGTAACTTCAGCCCTGTGTCCAGCAGGCACAAGTAAACGGATCTGACAAATCCAGGCATTCAACACGCCTGTGTTTCAAATCCAAGCAAATATGATTGCAGCATGTTGATAACTTGAGATGGGCGTGTTTGGAAGCTTTGTTCTCCAACAGGAACAACTTCTGTTGCTGTTCGTAAAATAACTGCGTGAAGTCCGAGGGAAAGCGAAACTTAATCCTCGTGGTCTCTAGCTCTGTTGCATTCAGAATAAAGAACCTCACAAACTCACTGTTCTTCCCTCTCTTTTCATAATCCTCCAGCGTTACTGTCTTTGAATGAATGATGTGTTCTTTGAGAAACTCGCGGTGCTTGCGACGCCAAATATTTCTTGCACCATCGGGAACGTTTCCTCCCTGAAAACGCATAAAGGTTGAAAGATACTCAAGGTCTATTGAAGGACAAAATGAACGATAAATTCCATGACCCCTGTACCAATCAGTTCGTCGAACACTTCCCTAGATACGGATGTATGTATAATAAGAAAACATGCCTAGGCATAGTGTGTATCCATTGCAAACAAAATGTAAGACAAGCTTCTTGAGATGCAAGGAGTGCTGCACTATGCACGGTATTAGCTTTTCATTGGGCATGAGAATCATCACCAGAACAAACAAGTTCTCCAGATTTGGAAGGCACTTAAGCAAGTGAATGACCAGGTCCACTTTATAAGTCATGGCCAAAAACAAGGTTTTGACAGATAGCCGCATTGTAGATAGGCTGACCGTCGTCAGACCTTCACATAACATAGAAAATAAAACATAAAATTATTACAACAAAAGGTTGCATGACATGAAACTACTTTCTCAAGGAAATGAAGCTGCAATTATTGTGAAATGTCAGTACCATAAGACCTGTGGGCCAAGCGAGATCCTGAATTTGCCCAATGTCTTCAGTTTAGGTGCAGAGACGATGAATACCTGCATGTTGTTGCTCTGGACATCATGGATCAACCTTTGAAGAGAGGGGGCATCCTCGATGATGAATTCTCCTTTCTCACCACGGATGCCGATGCTTACAAGGTTAGGCAAATTTATAGTGATCTGATGCCTTTCTCCATTGCAAACAAGCAGCAGGCACTTGAGTGCAGGGCAACTAGAGTTGATCATGCTTTGCAACGAGAAGTCTGATATGTAAACCTCAACAAGCGAAAGCCTCTTGACCAGTGGTAGTTGAAGTACCTCTACATAATGGTGCAGTGTATCGGCAACAAGCGAAGGTGACGGTCTGTGAGAACAGGAAAACCGAAAGCGGACTTGATAGTGAGGCGTAGATGAAGAGCATGTGTGTGATAGTTTGACAGTTTTTTTCACGAATCGTGGAAATAGGTAGTAAAACTCAAGCACCTGGAGATTGTTCAATCTAGGGGACTCAAGCCAGGCGTGGACAGTAGAGGGTGTGCATTGGAGGTAGCACGCCGGTATACAAAGGCGGAGAACTACGCCCACATGGTTGGAGAAGATGGACTCTGGAAGGGACGAACCATCATCAGGAACTGTTTTTCCCTGATACCAAGTTCCGATGTATCGTATGCGAGCAAGCTCCTCGCTGTAGGCAGAGGCCCCACTGATGATTTCGATATGAACTGTTTCTAGAGGGTTAAAAAGACGTGCGACAGGGATCTCACGGCAGTCCAGATTCAGAGGAACGGTAGGCCAAACAGGGCGCCAACGACGTGCGAGAATTTGAGTACGAACGCCTTCCTTAGTGGACAGACGGGAGATGATCTCACCGAGTGTCAGGACCCCGATTCCAAGTCACATCGACCTAGCTGGTAACACCTCATATCACTTTGCGGCCTCACGCACGGTATTCCCACGGGTGTCGCCTTACCATGGCCCGGGACCGTTTGCGTCTTTTGGCTCACGTATATGATAGTGTCGCTAGCATCCACATGACAAAGAACCGGGCCGACATGGCTAGTCGTGAACCCAAAGCGGCACTAACCTATGGGGACGAGCATACATGAAACACTTGAGCATGTCGGTCATCAACGTATGAATTCGGGCTGTAGCACTGGGCTATCAGGACTCCGGTATTCCGGGCTGTAGCAGGCTAGGCAGGACTCCGAATACCATCGCGTGACATTTCCCGAAGGACGGACATAAGAACGAAATGAATCACATGCCGGCCAGTCAAGTGTCCAAGCAGTAGTCTTTGGGCTAGCAGGACTCGGTGAACCGGCTGTAGCGGACTACTATCGCTCGAGGCACGAGACTACATTTCCCCATATGAGAGGCTGCCAAGGATAAACAACTAGTTTGTCGGATCCCACTCATACCAAGCATTTCAATCATACACATAATATGCCCGATATGAGTAAATACAACAAGGCATCACAACAAAACTCTACAACTCAAGTACTTTATTTAAGAGGCTCGAGGAGCCATACATAACATAGTCATACAGGTAGGGGTCACATGACCCAACACTCAAATCATACAATCATACAAGCACATGCGGAAGCAAACCAGTCTGAGTCTGAGACTCTAGAAAGAAAGAAAGCTTGTTGGAGCCTTTCTATCTACAATGGCCCTTCACAAGTCTTAGATCGCCACCGGGTGGCTAGTTCACTCGTCAAGTCAACATCTACATAGAATCCGTCGGAGGGTAGTATAGTCCTCTGAAAAATATTGATTAGGCAAACATGAGTACAAAAGTACTCAGCAAGTCTTACCACGAATCCTATCATACATGCACATTCTCAAGGAAGGAAGTGGAGTTATTTGCAGCAAGCCAGCTTTGACTCTTGGCTAAGCTATCCTCGTGACACACTTTGTAAAGCATTTTTGTCGCTTTACGAGTCCACTAATCACCATCACAATACTCCACCGTGGATCCTCTCTCGTCATCCCGAGAGGGCCATCCACGATACTCACACTTATCTTGAGGCTTTTAGCAAGAATCCATTTACTTGTCTATGAACTGATATAGGTAACCCGAAGTCCTTCTCCGTGGACACGGCTATTGAATAGATCATATTTAACCCTGCGGGGTGTACTTCTTCACACGCTCTCACCACTTATAAATCGTTTACCGACATGTACTCGCAACCTTCAAGCGGAAGCCCAGCGTGGGTGTCGGCCTCACCTACCCAAACACTCAAGTCCCTAGTCCAGGTTTATCGCCTATTCGGGTTCCATCCCAGGAGTCCGCCGAGGTTTCCCATACAGCCCCGAACGATGTGTGCAGGGTTCCCGAGATACCAAGCGGGCACTTTCGGTACACGGGCCACGGTGCCTACCGCAACACAACCCACCCCTAAGGTCAGCGTTGCGTGCGGCCCCTGACATGCTACAAACACCGAAACTACTTGCAACTCCGGACTATGAGCAGGGGTGGTTAAGAAGCCGAGAGGGTCAATTAAGGATCCCAATGTGTGGTAGTAACTGTTTCATGGATCACAAACACAGATCTCAGTTCTTAAGTTGGCTTCAATGAAACAACCCACCATGTACTCCTACATGGCCTCTCATCGATACCTTTACCAAATCGTGTTCAACACTTTCACTCTCGAACCAACACAACCTTTCACTCCAGTTCATCATCCCGATGAGCCGGACTGACACAACTCTAAGCATAGCAAGCATAGCATGGTAGGAATCACAAACATGGCTCAATCAACTCCTACACATACTAGTGGGTTTCATCTAATTCTGTGGCAATGACAGGTCATGCAAAGGAAGTGGGTTCAACTACCGCAGCACACAACAGTTGAATCGCGTTGTCTTAATGCGAGTAAACGAGAGCAGAAGCGAGAACATGGGTTTGTATCGGAATGATCAATGAATTGCTTGCCTGATGGAACTGGGGTAGAGAACTGCCCTTCAGATGAATAGTCGAGGTTATCTTCGGGGGCAGAACCTATCATGAAGCACACCGAAATAAACACACAAGACAATATGCAACAATATGATGCATGCTATGACATGGCAATATGGATGTGTGTGGGCCTAATGCAAATTGAAAGAGCAGGGGATGAACTCATTTGAATCAAGGATTCAAATGATAGCTCATTTGAGTTAGTCCTAATGGTGCAATTCCTTATTCTGGTTATTCAGCATAGTTAACTTGTTTTAACATGCATGAAACCGGTACCAATGGATAGAGTGTATTTTTCTGATAAATTTCCATATATAAATCTTTGCATTTGGAGTTATAGATAAAAAGTTATAAGCATTTGAAATTTGATTTATATTCTGGAATTTACTATATCAGAATAAATCCAGAATTTGAATTAATGCGTCAGCATGAGGTCAGCGTGACGTCGAGGTCAACGGGTCGTCCAGGTCAAAATGACCAGTGGGACCCGCATGTCGAGGTTAGTTTAACTAATTAACAATTAGAACTAATCCTAATTAGTTAACCGGGGTCCACATCATTGACTCGAGCGATCAACAGGCCCTGATCGTTGGTCGATGGTCAACTTCGCGGCGTCTAGCCTTGGCGAGGCCAGGGTGGCGGAGCAGAGTGCTTTTGCACATTCCGCCACCAAATGGGGCGCGGAAGGCATCTACGTGGAGCTGGAGATGAACGCGGCGTTTAGTGGGGTTAGTTGGGGTCGGGTGACGGAGTTGGCACCGGCGACGAGAGTTGGGCGGCGGCGGGGCTCGGGTGATGTCGGGCTTGTTGCTGGGGGCAAAGTGAGCGCGTGGAGTGCAGAGTTAGACCCGCGCAGCTCGGTGAGTGCGATGGACAGTGGCGTGGCGTGGTTGGGTGGCGGAGCTTCGTCGGTGACGAGCTCATGGCGGTGCGTTCGGGTGATCGCGGTTGGGTCGTTGTGGTGCACGAGGAAGAGAGTGGAGAGGATCGGGAGGTAGCCAGGCTCACAGCGATCTTGTAGAGAGCCTCGTCGGGGTCGGGGATGCTCGATGCGGTGGCGACGCGGCGAAGGGATCTCCGCGGCTTTGAGCTCGGTCGAGGTCGGTGTAGTGGCCGGGGCACTTAGAGCGGCGGGACTCAGCTAGCTAGGGGTAGTGGAGTCGGCGGAGCTCCTGGACATGGTGGGGAGGAGCATGGACGGCGGGGAGCACGACTTCGGCGGTGGCGCGTCGGCGATGGCGTCGGCCAGGTTGGGGGAGAGCGAGAGAGGAGGCAGGGGCGAATGGCGTGTCCGAGGTCGAGGCGACAGCGTGGAGGTCGTCTAGGCAGCGAGGCGGCGAGGAGATGAAGCAGGCGGCGGCCAGCTGCGTGGCGCGCCTGCGCTCGCCGGCGGGCACCAGGCTGCTGCTGGCCGAGCCAAGCAGCTCATTGGCCGGCTGCTGGGCTGGGCGGCCAGTGGGCGAACCGAGGCGACAGTGTTTTTTCCTTTTTAGTCTTTTCTAATTTCGTAACTTTGTGGGGTTTATTTAAAATACCAAAACTATTTTAAAAATCACCAAAATGCTCCTGGTCACTTGTTGGAATATTCCCAACATGAAACATTTTGGTTTGACAATTTTGAACATTTAAAATATTTTATATAATTAAAATGCTCAAGTTCAAAACTTGTGGATTAATCCTAGGAACCTTGGATGACCTAGAAAATGGTACACCTTCTTTGACATGGGTTACGAACCAAAGTAAAGAGGATGAACATTTTGAAGGGCATTTCGGATTCATTGAAATAATTTTTAGTAAACCCTAGTTGAATTAAGGGGGTGTTCTGGGGTTTCCTGCCTTCCCCATTTCAAATTCAAATGAAATTTAAACATGATGCACACCCTAATGCATGGTCTAACTGGGATGTGACACCGAGGACACCGTCCGCGAGGTCCCTGATGCGGTCCGGACCAGACTGCCCTTCTTGATCCTCGGATCCAGTAGGCGCACCCTTGCCGCTTCCAGCCGCTACCTCCAAACCACTGGAAGAGGCCGTCGCCGATGGTGCGAGCCTCGCCCTCTTGGAGCTCGGGCCACCGGAGTGAACCTCCATCTCCGCCTCCATTGGTGGGATCCGTGGCCTACGAGCGCCGCTATTTGTGGCGTGGATCTGGAAAGACGGCTAAGCGTAACTGGGGCCGGGAAGGAAGGGGAGAGGAGTGGAGGAATCTATTCAAGATCAACAAAAAAAAATGATCGAACTCCTCTCTTTGCATTAGATGAAGTGCTATAGATAGCACTGGAACAGGTGTTTTCAGGGGCGTCGGTTAGGACGGAACCGAGGCGATTGCAGAAAACAACTGCCGCAAAATACCACTATTAATATTTATATTATTTCCCCCGCAAAATAATACATATAGAAATAATTTCTTTCTTGTTTGAGGAAGGAAACGAGGCACGGCCTTTTAGAATAGGGGAGCACTGCCCTGCATGCCATAGAGGCATGTTCGCCGATCGGAGTAGCAATAGCAGGTTCTACATACACCATGCTTCTCTGTAGTGCAACGTTACTCTCATTAAGTGCTGCAGAGTGACAGCCGACTGTCTGTGTTACAATTGTTTTCGTTGTAAGATTTTACCTCCAATGCACAAGGGCGACTTTCGATGTTTAGTAGCATCACGGTCCTTTACGCATGAAGGCGACTTTCTGTGTGTTAGTGTTTCAGGTCACAGGCACGGTTGACCAGCCTGTGAAGCGCTCAAAGCACCCAAGGAAAAGCCGCCTCATGCTTGATTTAGTGTTTCGGGTTACAGGCACGGGCATGCAGCGCTCAAAGGCATGGTCGGTGGTATTGCATAGAGTCACGCTAGCCTGTGACTCTATCAGACAGAGATGCATGGGCGTTTAGCCCACGGGGATGAATCTTTGTCTTACGCACAGCCACGGACGTTTACTCTGCGAGGCACGAGGCACGGATTGGCCTATACGGGAGACACGGTTTTTTAAAGTGTGTTTCCTTGTATTCAAAAGCACACACGTCAAGTCCATACAGACACGGTTCAGTACCGAGTTGCGTCACGCTTCTTTCTTGATAAAGGCGTCGATATTCGAGGCTATCACTGTTTCAGTGTCAAGGGTCACAAGCAAGCACGGGCATACAACCCTCAAAGGCATGGCCTGCTATTACATAGAGTCACGCACAAAGGTTTTCTGATTGTATTCCGAATGAGTTGGTGGGCTCGGTCAAAAGGAGAGGCATGGACGTCAAGCCCACGGAGGCATAGTTTGTTCTTACTTGGAGTCAGGTTTGTGTGTTTATTATGAAAACCTAATAGAATCGGGCGACTGTCCTTGTTACAATTGTTTTCTTTGTAAGATTTTACCTCAAATGCAAGAATGCGACTTTATATGTTTAGTAGCGTCACGGTCCTATAAGCATGAAGAGGACTTCCTGTGTGTCAGTGTTTCAGGTCACAGGCACGGTTGTCAAGCCCACAAATGCATGAAGGTGACTTTAGCAGCGTCACTGCCCTTTATGCATGAAGACGACTTACTGTGTGTCAGTGTTTCAGGTCACACGCACAGTTGTCAAGCCCACAAACGCATGACCTGTAATTATCCAGAGTCACCTTCGTGTCTCTTTGTGTTCCAAATGCATCCGTTGACTATATTACAGGACAGGCATGGTCGGGACGCCGAGGGAGGCATGCTTGTGTTTAATGCGGGGCCACGTTCGTGCATTGATTGCGGAAACCCAACGTTTCGACGGGCGTTTCCACCTACTCGGGTGTGAACGCCACGTGCGGCGCCACGAAACCCAAAGGGTCGACGGACGTCTCCTCCGTGACGCCGGTCTATACGTCGCCCGAGGCCGTGCTCCGGCTATTTAAAGCGCATTTAACGGAGTCTCAAAACCCTAGCCACACACTCTTCCCCCCTCTGCCCGCCTCCAGGCCATCCATTCCTCTTCCTGATCTCTATCCTGACCCTCTCCGCCATGGCTGGTCAGGAGGAGACTACTGCGGAACCCAGTGTCCAGACACTGCAGGAGATCCAGGCTGGCGAGGGCTCCTCATCTGTGAGTTCACTCTGGTTCCGCTTCATTTGTTTTTTCCTTTCTTTCGGCTACTTGATTTAGTAGTGAAACGTGAATAAGCCAGACGGAGTCTAGAAACCCTAGCCACATTCCCTTCGTCCTTTTGTCTGCCTCCAGGCCATCCAGTCATCTTGCTGTTCTCTATCCTGAGACTCTCAGCCACTGCTGTGCAGAAGGAGACTACTCCAGAGCGCCGTGTCCAGTCGCAGCAGGAGATCTCGGCTGGCGAGGGTTCCTCATCTGTAAGTTCGCTCTGCTTCGGCTTCATTCGTTTTTTATTTCTGTTGGCTACTTGATTTAGTTGTGAAACATGGATCATTGTGGTGAGCTTCATCCTAATGTTGATGCGGGTGTATCAACCTCACACCTTCTCCTTTGACCAGCTGAAAAACCTGTTCAATACTGTGGACGACTTCATGAAGACATCCGCGAAGTTGGACGAGGAGAACAGATCCATGATTGCACGTCTTATGAATGAGGAAGGCGCGGCTCAAACTTGAGCGCGATAAGCTGAAGCTGTAATCATACGTTATGAAGAAACAGATCGAGGAACTTCGCACCGAGCAACCAAAAAAGAAGTCTCGCCGGACTAAGTAGACAGCAGCGACCCTGATCCTCATATCTGAAGCTATTAAGAAGTTCCCTAAATGTTTCTTATTTTGTCTTGCGTTACCTCGTGTCGTCAGTAACTTTGATAACAAATGTGTTTTGCTTTCCTGGGTCACGTTCATACCAATTTTATGGGTACAGATGAACATTAATGTAATGGCCAGTTCTAGAGACGCTGTTTTTAAAAGCATGAACCAGAGTCATGTCTTGTGCACACATGAAGGCGTGGACATTCCTGCCTTTCGTTGTTTCAATGTTTCGGCTCACAGGCACGGGCATAAAGATCTCAAAGGCATGGTCTGTGGTATTACATAGAGTCATGCTCGCCTGTGACTCTATCAGACGGAGACCCACAGGCGTTTAGCCCACGGAGATGAACCTTTGTCTTACGCAGAGCCACGGGCGTTTACTTTGTGAGACACAGAATGGCCTATGTGAGGGACGTTGTTCTTAAAATCTTATTTCCTTGTATTTAAAAGCACGGACGTGAACTCCCTACGGACACGGTTCCATATTGAGTTGTGTCATGCTTCTTTCTTGATGTTACGTATATTGTTCGATAAAGGCGTGGACATCGTGGCTGTCTGTGTTTCACTTTTAAGAGTCACAGGCACGGGCATAAAATGCTCAAAGGCGTGGTCGGTGATACTACATGGAGTCATGCTCACGGATCGAGAGGGAGCACGATCGCCTCTTCCTTCTGCTCCGACGACAAGCACACAACGAGAAGGCGGCGTCGCCGGCGGAGCCACTCTGGACCTCTTGGTACTACGAGCAGCGCTTTCCATCTCCACCTCCATTGCTGTCGTGGCGCCGCCTACGACCATTGTTCGGTGAGGTGGATCTGGAAGAGGAACGACAAGAAGCCAATGTAGCCATACTTTAATATTAGGCAGAATCACGTTCATGTGTTTATTGCGCAAACTGTACATTTCATTAGCTGCACGGGCTTGAAGTCTCTGCAGCCACGGTTATGTGCGTTTGTGACTTTCTGTATTTAAGTGATAAGGGTCGTAGACACTGGCGTCAAATCCACAAAGGCATCATGTGGTATTATATAGTCATGTTCGCCTGTGCCTGTTCTCCGGATGATTCCGTCGACTCGTTTAGACGGAGAGGCACGGACGAGACACCCATGGAGGCATACTTTAGTATTAGGCACAGTCACGTTCGAGCGTTTACTGCACAAACCGGACACGAGATAGACACTTAGGTTAGGTCTTCACCGTGCACATACAAAAAACACAAGAGCTTAATATAGGAGGAGGAGAAGATCTCAGAAAGAAAACGAGGATGAGGCACAGTGCAAGGAAATAATTCCACATGTCACCACCACTGGCGCGCGTTTTTAAAAGCACAGGCTAGCACTCTCTGCAGCCACGGCTATGTACGTTTGTGACTCTCTGTGTTTCAGTCATTAGGTTCACAGGCACAGGCATCAAATCCACAAAGGCATCGTTTGGTATTATATAGAGTCATGTTCGGTTGTGTTTGTGTTCCGACTGATTCAGTCGACTCATTCAGACGGAGAGGCACGGACGAGAAGCCCATGGAGGCATACTTTAGTATTAGGCAGGGTCAAAATCATGCGTTTATTACGCATGGTCGATTGTATTACATAGAGTCATGCTGGCCTGTGAGACTCGACCAGGCAGAGATGCACGGATGTTTACTCTGTGAGGCACAGCTGCAGACTATGAGGATAAAGTTTCTTCGTCAGGAAGACTTCACGCAAGAATTCTACGAACAGCAACAAGACGTGCTTCAGTGGGACAAAAAGGCTTCTAAACATGCTTGCCTTACGTTGTCGCCAAGTTGCAAACACGGGAACTTGGATCTAAGGCACGCATGCGTTGAGCACCTGGATTTAAAGGATCCATTCACTTGTAAGTGCTGAAAACAGTCTTGGAGTGACATGTTGCCGCCACTTTCCGGTTTGGAATTTACGTAGGTGTGGTGAAACAATGCCCGTACCTTTTTGCTCAATATGTAACCTTGCCAACAGTGAACACGGCATTTCGGTCTATGGCTAAATGTTCTTTTGCTCATGCCGTACATTTCATTAGCTGAACAGGCTTCAAGTCTCTTGCAGCCACGGCTATGTACGTTTGTGTCTGTCCGTGTTTCAGTGATAAGGGTCACGGGCACGGGCGTCAAATCAGCAAAGGCATCGTGTGGTAGTATATAGAGTCATGTTCGCTTGTGTCTGTTTCCTGAATGATTACGTTGACTCTCTGCAGACACGGCAATGTACGTTCGTGACTTTCTGTGTTTCACTGATAAGGGTCACGGGCGTCAAGTCCACAAAGGCATTGTGTGGTATTATATAGAGTCATGTTCGATTGTGCTTGAGTTTGTGTTCCGAATGATTCAGTGAACCACGGTCTGTTAGCAAACACACAGACGATCATGCCTGTCACATGGGCACGACCGTGCCAAGCGCACGGTTTGCCACGTACCATGCAACAGTCGTGAAGTGATACAACGCGCATTGTTCTACATGCCGCACAGGATTCTTACACCGCAAACGCCGTGAGCCTACTGCCAGGTACTATATCCATTTGTGAAACAGAAACGCAAACACGTTAGCCTGAGTTTAAGTGTTTCAGTCATTAGGATCACAGCCACGGGCGTCAAATCCACAAAGGCATCGTGTGGTATTATATAGAGTCATGTTCACCTGTGTCTGTTTCCCGGATGATTCCGTCGACTCGTTTAGACGTAGAGGCACGGACGACAAGCCCATGGGGGCATACTACAGTATTAGGCAGAGTCACGTTCGAGGGTTTACTGCAGAAACATAACAAAATTGGATTCAGATGTGAACCCTCACTGTTTACTTTGTGAGGCAATGAATGACCGATCCGAGAGACACTGTCCTCAAAAGCAAACCACGGTTCTGTACCAAAGAGCCACTGTCAAACGAATGGAAGTCAAGCAACGAGGGCCACACTTTTAGTAGTAGAAAAAGCACTTTATCGGCTGGCGTTGATTCTTTGCTACACGCACGGTAGGGTGGGTGTGGAAGGGACGTTATTCAAGCACACAACGAACATCACGATGTCACGGCAAGGTCAAAAGCATGGTTGTGAGTCTGCGATGTCACGGCTAGAATCCTTGAGACGCATTTGGGTGTGGCCTGTTAAGTAGAAACTCGGTTGTGCGGTCACCAGAGGCACTATGTAACGCCCCGCGAAAGAGGTTTGGTTGACCGCTGGGGCGGCTATCTATGCTTTGAGCTCTTTTCATCTCTGCTGTGTCGCAGCAGAGACGCATGGTTGTATTCTTACACCATCCAGCTTCATAAAGAAACGGCTGCAAAAAATTACCCGCAAACCTATCGCCCTTATAATATTTTCTCAGCTGAGTAATAAAAGTACCTAAACAAGCAAAATCTCTTCTTCTTAAATTTGCTTTGTTTCGACAACTTCACCAAATAAACTTACAAGTCGTTTTTTATAACCACCGAACAAGGAGCAGAAACAGTGCAGCGGCTCAAATGCAGCTCCATGAGTGCAAGGCTCAACTGCAGCTCCTCAGTGTGTATGGCAAGTACATACGAGAACGTGACCCAGGCACGGATGTGCATCCATTCTGTGCATGACAGGTACATACGAGAGGCACTCTCGTACATACAACACAGGTACGGTTACACGTACAGCGAGCATTTATCCACTGAAAAATTAAAACTACTTTATATATTTTAACCTTCATGCCACAGAATTCCATAGTCCTTCGGCCCGTACAAAGCCGCAAAACCACAAACTTCCTTCATGGTTGCACGCAACACAAAAACAGACAAGCCTACAAACGGTGCAAAGACTACAACGGTTCTCTGATAAAGTTTACATAGAACCCAAGCTCCTCTTTTCAGACAAGCCTACACAGGATGCAAAGAGAACGCAACAACAAATAACTCCATACACCTGGACAAGTAACACAAGGCCTGATTTCAGCATCCACACCTGAACGGAACCGTCAAATCTAGGTATTCAATACTCCTCGTTCTTAAATGAGGACGCGCATGGCTGCAACTTGATGATAATCTAAGACGTGCACGTTTAGAAGCCCTTCTATGCCACTCCAGAGCCTTTTGTTGCTTTTCGTAAAATACTCCCGTGAACTCTGCGGGAGGGGAGGAAAACTTAATGGTCATGGTCTCCAGATCCTTTGCACTAAGAACAAAGAACATCGCAAAATCAGCATAACTCCCGCAGCAAACACAATCCTCCAGTGATACTGTCTTCAGACAAATGTCGTGATGTTTGAGAAACTGTCGGTACTTACGACGCCATTTGTTTTCACCATGAGAAAATCCCTAAAATATAAATGACAGGTTGAAAATACTTAGCGTCTATAAAAAGAGTTACAGACCATGAAAAAACCAAATGAAACAATTAGTTCTACCACCTCCGTAACAAGAAGTTAGACATAGACTTGTCTATGTATGGATATATCCAACAATAAATCATGTGTAGATACGGGTGCATCAATTTCAGCCAAAATTAAGAAAAGCATTTTGAAAAAGAACGAGTACTATAGTATGCACATTTCTGAAGATCATCACCTCAACAAACAAGTTCTCCAGTTTTGGAAAGCACTGCAGCAATTATACGACAATGTCCACCTTATATTCCATGTAGATAAGCAAGGTCTTGACACACTGACGCATTCTTGTTAGACTGACTGCCTTCAAACCCTTGATGAAAAGTAACAGAAGGTGGATCACAAAAAAAAGTAGAATAAAGGTTGGATGAAATAAAACTTGTTTCCTCACAAACAAAGTGAAGCTGGAAGTATCGTGAAAACTCAATACCTCAATACACGTGGGATGACATGGATACGGTTCGGACGTAGAGACACCGGTTAACTCCAAGTCCTGACTCTGCATAAAGAATAGAACATAGACCATCAAATTAATAGAACAAACGTCGGAACAAGTGCAACTCTGTTCCAGTATGAAGGAAAGGCAGTACCTCAAGACGCGTCGAGGGGGGCACGAACACGAATTCACCCAACGTCTCCAGTTTAGGTGCAGAGACAACAGTTATCGAGCAATCGTCGACCAGACAATCAACAATCAACCGTTGAACCGAAGGGGCATCCTCAATAATGAGTTCTTCGAATGGACAACGAATGCCAATGCTTACAAGGTTAGACGAGTTTATTGTGACGCGATGACCTCCTCTATTGCAAACAAACAGGAGAGACTCAAGTCCAGGGCAACTAGAGTTGATTATACTTTGCAGCGAGGCGTCTGATATATCAACTTCCACAAGCGAGAGTCTTTTCACTAGTGGTAGCTTAAGCGTCCCAACGTAATTGTCCGGTATTTGGCAAAGAGCAAGGGCAAGAGTGTGGAGAGAGGAAGAAAACCGAAACACGGACTCCGGTGCCAAGGGCGTAGATGAAGTGCATAGATCCAGTAATGTTACCTCTTGCCTCAGAAACCTTGGGCAGAGGTAGTAGAACTCAATATCCTGGATATTGTTCAGCTCTGAGGATCGGAGCCAGGCATCAACGGTGGAAGGTCTGCACTGCAGGTAGCACGCTGGGATACAGAGGCGGCTAACAGAGCCAGCATGGCCGGACAGAATGGATTCCGGAAGACTTACAGCATCAGAGACAGTATTTCGACCGGAATAGCATTTGCGAAAGCACTCCTTGGCTAAGGCGGACACATGAGATATGGTCTCGATTTGAACTTGTTCTCCATCGTTAAAAAGACAAGAGACAGAGATCTCGCGGCAATCGAGATTAAGAGGAGCGATGGACCACAAAGGACGCCAGCGACGTGCGAGGATTTGAGTACGGATGCCATCCTTGATGGGAAGACGAGAGATGATCTCACCTAGGACACCGTCGGCAAGATCGCTGATGCGGTCCGCACGACATCCCTCTTCTTCCTCCTCGGATCGAGAGGGAGTGAGGGAGTTCCGGACTAGGGGGTGTCCGGATAGCCGAACTATCATCATCGGCCGGACTCCAAGACTATGAAGATACAAGATTGAAGACTTCGTCCCGTGTCCGGATGGGACTTTCCTTGGCGTGGAAGGCAAGCTTGGCGATACGGATATGTAGATCTCCTACCTTTGTAACCGACTCTGTGTAACCCTAACCCTATCCGGTGTCTATATAAACCGGAGGGTTTTAGTCCGTAGGACGAACAACAACCATACCATAGGCTAGCTTCTAGGGTTTAGCCTCTTTGATCTCGTGGTAGATCCACTCTTGTAACACACATCATCAATATTAATCTAGCAGGACGTAGGGTTTTACCTCCATCAAGAGGGCCCGGACCTGGGTAAAACATCGTGTCCCTTGTCTCCTGTTACCATCCGCCTAGGCGCACAGTTCGGGACCCCTACCCGAGATCCGCCGGTTTTGACACCGACATTGGTGCTTTCATTGAGAGTTCCTCGTATGCGTTGCCGATAGGCCGATGGCTCCTCGATCATCAATAACGACGCGGTCCGTGGTGAGACTTTTCTCCCGGACAGATCTTTGTGTTCGGGCTTTGCTTTGCGGGCCAATTCGCTTTGGCCATCCGGAGCAGATCGAAGCTACGCCCTGGCCACCAGGTCAGATTTGGAAGTTTTAAACTATACGGCCGATATCCGAGAGACTTGATCTTCGACGGATTCGAGCCGCAATAAGCGTGCCGCGACTGTCTCGATGGGCATGATCTAGCTCGAGCGAACGGTGCCACGAGGCCGCACCAAGATCCACTCCGCCCTTAATCCGGAGCCGGATTCCCGACCGAGGACGAGTGGTTGGACACCGCCTCGGGGGCTACAATCTCTACGGCGATCGAGCCGAACTCCATCCCTGTCCTTTGCAAAGACTCCGACTCCAGGGCACCGGACTCCTATCCGGACTCCGAACCCTCCGCGCCCTTGCCGATCGAATCCGATTGGGCGCCCGATATGGAGTTCACGACGCGGACATCTTCGGCACTTCGCCTTTTGGCGACATCCTGAATTCACTAAAGTCTCTCTCTTTATCCGGAGAGCCTGGCGGACTATGGTCAGAAGGTTGGGATACGATCGACGAAGAAATTCGACGCCCACCCACCACCCACTTGGTAGCCGCTGTCGACGACCTAACCGACATGCTAGACTACGACTCCGAAGACATCGACGGTATGGACGACGATGCCGGAGACGACCAAGACCCAGCGCCTATAGGGCACTGGAAGGCCACCTCGTCATACGACATATACATGGTGGACATCCCAAAAGATGGGAACGGCAATGGAACAACAGAGGATGACCCCTCCAAGAAGCAGCCCAAGCGCCGGCGTCAGAGGCGCCGCTCTAAATCCCGCCACAGCAAGAATGACGATTCCGACACCGGAGATAACAATACACCGGACAACGACGAAGACAATCCACTCCAGCAAGATCCATCGCAGGAGGATGAAGACACCAGCCCTCAAGAGAGAGCGGCAGAAGAAGAGGTAGAGGATTATATGCCTCCCTCCAAAGACAAAGCAAGCCTCGACGACAATGAATTCGTCGTGCCTGAGAATCCCGTCGAACAAGAGCGTTTTAGACGCAGGCTTATGGCCACGGCGAACAGCCTAAAGAAAAAGCAGCAACAGCTTATAGCTGATCGGGATCTGCTAGCCCGACGGATGGACGAAGTCCTCGCGTCGAAGAGCATGAGCTCGAGCGCCCCTCAAAAGCTACCCTAACGCAAGCTGCTCCCCGATTAGAGGAGGAGGCTTACGAACCCGCATCACCAGGAGACAATACGGCTGACCGACCACCCCGTGGCCGCGACAGAGAGGCCTCTAGGCCCTTCACTAGAACCGTACCCCGGCATCGCTCAAAAAGCACACGGCCAAAGGGGAACGCTCCGGACCTGCGAGATATATTAGAGGATAAGGCAAGACAATCAAGATAGATCTATGGATCGCGTGGGCGCCCCACGGTACGTGACGACAATCGTCGCGCCGGACACAGTAAGTCCGGCCGGGCCGAACAAAACAGACCAAGCTCTTTTGAGCTCCGTTGTGATATCGCCCGATCTGAGGTGCCGCACCCACTATGCTTCACGAGACGAAGTAATGGATCATCAAATCCCCGAAGGTTTAAACCCGTCAATATTGAATCCTATGATGGCACAACAGACCCCGCGGTTTGGATCGAAGACTATCTCCTTCACATCCACATGGCCCGCGGTGACGATCTTCACGCCATCAAATACCTCCCCCTCAAGCTTAAAGGACCAGCCCGGCATTGGCTCAACAGCTTGCCAGCAGAGTCAATTGGGAGCTGGGAGGACCTGGAAGCCGCATTCCTCGATAACTTCCAGGGCACTTATGTGCGACCACCAGACGCCGATGAACTAAGCCACATAATTCAGCAGCCAGACGAATCGGCCGGACAATTACGACACGGTTCTTAACCAAGAAAAACCAAATCGCCGATTCGTTCGGATCACGGAGGCCCTCGCGCCTTCAAGCATAACATCATGACAGTGGCTTGCCCGCACCTAGGACAGGAAAAGCCGAGATCCATGGCAGCCCTCACATCACTCATGACCCGCTTCCGCTGGTGAGGACAGCTAGCTAACACGCAGCAACAACCTCGGCAAAAATTACAGCGTCCGGACTTCAAGGACCAAAGCGGCAGGCAGCGTCGTAACAAAAACAAAGCGCCGCAATAACGGCGACAATATTGAGGATCGGCAGTCAATGCGGATTCAAAGGCTCTAAACCGGTCAGCGGAAAAGCCATTCAAGCGAACTACTCGGGTCCGTCCAATTTGGACCGAATACTCGACCGCTTGTGCGATACACGGCACCCCAAAGCCAGCTAACCACACCAGCAGGGACTGTTGGGTATTCAAACAGCAGGCAAGTTAATTGCGAAAACAATGACAAGGGGCTGCATAGCGATGGCGAGGACGAGACCCAACCGCCCGAACAATAGAGGATGAAGGTTTCCCCACAGTGCGGACGGTGAACATGATATACGCAATGCATATACCCAAAAGGGAGCGGAGCGTGCACTCGAGGATGTCTCGCGATGGAGCCAGTTGCCGGAAGTTCAATCCATGGTCCTCCTGCCCGATCACTTTTGACCGAAGGACCACCCCACCAGCATCCGCCACGGCGGATTCGCCGACCGGTCCTAGACCCAATCGCCGATGGATTTCACCTAACCGAGTCCCGATGGATGGCGGCAGCAGCCTGAACCTGCTTTACCGGGGATACGGTCGCAAAATGGGCATAGACCCTCAAGGATTAAACCTACCAAAACGACCTTCAACGGCGTCATACCAGGTGTAAAGCCAATTATACAGGCTCAATTACACCGAAGTGGTCTTCGGATCCTCGGA
The DNA here is from genome assembly GCA_021605205.1 of Aegilops longissima. Taxonomy (NCBI): domain Eukaryota; kingdom Viridiplantae; phylum Streptophyta; class Magnoliopsida; order Poales; family Poaceae; genus Aegilops; species Aegilops longissima. The sequence continues at coordinate 48,765 of JAHIAM010000762.1, forward strand.
TAACTTCGAAGCGAGGAGTTAATCTTGACATAGTCCCGTTCGCAGCGGCTATCATGCCTTGCTCGGACGCACGCGTTTGCAAAGTTCAACGCGGTGCCGCACTACGCATACCTCAAGCTCAAGATGCCAGGCCCTCGAGGAGTTATTACGGTCAACGGAAACACTGAACGTTCTCTTCGCACGGAGGAACATACAGCGGCTCTCGCGGCAGAACTGCAATGCAGCCTCTTAAGGCAATTGTCGAATCCGGCCGTTAAGCGGCCGGACACAGCCAAGCGCGCCCGGAGTAACTTACAACAAGACACACTGGCACGCCCGAGCATCGCCAGAGCGATGCGGCCCCAACCCCAGCTCTGCGAACGTCAAAGCAGGTCGCCGCGATACACCATTACGCTCTGAAGATACCATGGGCATGGGGAGGGGCACGACCACAATACACCCAGGCTGCGGCTCAACCACACAAGGGGCTCTCAAGTGTGTCGTTCCTTTTCTTTTATTTTTACCTTTTACTTTTAACCACAGGACTCCGCTTGTCGAAGCCTGTCCGCGGCGAGACTGCCGAACTCACGATGCAACAGCCAGGGAAGGATAAAGGCTACAACGAGTATACAGGTGGTCTCCATTACGAGCATTTTCATACACCAATCTGCAGCCTACCCCTAGAGGGGGACATGTTTAACAGTCTCCTACCTTGCTTATCGCACTATTTGTATCGTTCTGCATTCGTAGCAGCACTTATTGAATAAAACAATGCATCACCTTTTTGCTTATAATTGAATTTCTTTTTCATACATATGTTCATTCACGACATGTTGCGTCCGTACACTTTGGTACGGCTAATATACACCAGGGGCTTATGTTTCCCGCGTTATGGTGTGATGAGTCCGAACACTTTCACAAGTGCGGCACCCCGAACTTATAGCACTATATGCATCGGCTCCGAATCATGTCTTGGGTCAATAGTTGGGTTTGCCCGGCTCCCGTGTTTTGGTACCTTACGTTCCGTTATATCGGCTAAGGTAGCACCGGGAGAACCACTGCGATTCCGCCCCAGTTTGGCTGGGTTAACGCCTCAGTGGAGAAAGCTAAAACTGACCGTCATGATGAGGCAAGAGACCGGTCAATGTTCGAGAGGTTTTCTGCGAGTCCTTCAAGACTTATGCCGCTTAGAGCGAGGAGCCGGATACTGTCCGGCCAAGGCGTGGATAGCGCCCCAAATTCGGCCTTCCGAACACTAGGGGCTTCGCCGAAATTTAAAATTATAGAATTCTATGGCTAAGTGAGAGTGTTCAAGCATTATAAGTCCGGTTGCCTTGTTCGTTGTGTTGAGCGCCCCTAGATGGACCCAAAATGGGAACAAGAGCGCTCAAGTTTATCCCAAGACCAAAGACTTTCGTGGCATGGGGGCTGAAGCCGACGACTTGCCATCTCTCAGATTTGATAAACAGCCGCACGAAGGTAATATTTTAAATTAACAAGCGTTGCTTAGCGATCTGAACTAAGTTTTCAGCGCACAGGATAACAAAATGCGAGTCTACTCAAATATTACATCTTTGGAGCACTCACCCGCAATAGTGCGGGCGCCCTTCAGCACACTCTTATAATACATCTCGGGCGTGCGATGCTCCTTGCCCTCTGGTGGCGGGTCCGTCACGAGCTTCTGGGCATCCATCTTGCCCAAAGTGCACCTTTCTTGCGGGCAAGGCCCGACGGGCACCCTCGATACAAGCGGAATGCTTGATAACTTCAACCCACGGGCACGCATCCACCAGCCGCCGCACCAGGCCGAAGTAGCTCCCAGGCATGGCCTCCTTAGGCCACAGCCGAACTATGAGGCCCTTCATGGCCTGTTCGGCCGCCTTGTGGAGCTCGACCAGCTGCTTCAGCTGGTCGCTAAGGGGCACCGGATGGCCGGCCTCAGCATACTGAGACCAGAAGACCTTCTCCGTTGAGCTCCCCTCCTCGGCCCGGTAGAATGCGGCAGCATCGGACACGCTGCGAGGAAGCTCTGCGAACGCCCCTGGAGAGCTCCGAATTCGGGTAAGCAACAGGTAATTAACACTCACATGCTTACTCTGCATGAAAAATGCCTTACCTGCTGCTATTTTCTTCACCGCCTCAATCTCCTGGAGGGCCTTGTAGGCCCGGCCTTAGCGGTTTTGGCACTCTCAAGAGTCGTTGCAAGCTCAGACTCGAGTTCGAGTCACGCCCAAGTTCTCATGTTTTTCACGAGATCCTGGAGCTCTTGATGTACCTCCGCCACCCGCGCCTCCTGCTTCTCTCACTCGGTGCGTTCATGGCAAGATTACGCTCGGCGCGCCACCGCCTCCTCGTGGTCACCACCTCGTTAGCGGCCCCTACAATACCCATGTTATCCTTGTCATTTTTCTTGCAACCAAATCCTTTTCTGTAAGGTACAATTTTCATAAGGTATTACTCACCTTCTTTCTCCTCGAGCTGCTTCTTGTTATGGCCAAGCTCGTTCTCGGACGGCTCGAGGTTTTTCTTCAAAGTATTAACCTCCGCAGTCAGTGCGGCGGAGGTCAGCAGCACAGCCTGCAATCCCATATTTACATATTTTTATGGCTCCTGCGTTTATCTTTTCAAAGATCCTCAGTCTGGCTTTTCTTTCCAGACACCGAACCAAGCATCAGGGGCTACTGTCTATGCGGTACCATTTTACATATATTGAAATTCTTACCTCAAAGCCTGTTAGAAGGCTATTGCAGGCTTCGGTCAGCTCGCTCTTGGCGAGCTGAACCTTCTGAATCACCGCACTCATAACAGTGCAGTGTTCCTCTTCGATGGAGGCGCCATTGAGCGCCTCCAACAAATTATCTGGCACCTCTGGTTGGAAGGAGGCAGCCGGCGTCTTGGTCTTTTCCTTCTTACGAAGGGGTCGCCCGCCGGACTCCGGAGCCACTGCGGCCTCCGGGGCTGAGTCCGGTGCACAGTCCGGGAGGGTGTCCTGCGACACCTCCGGGGCCTCCCCCTCCTGGTGGGTCCTTTTCTGGGATCCCACCTCGGCGTCATCCGCGGCACGGGGTGTGGAGGCAGTCGGAAGGGAATCCATATCCGACGCCCCCAAGGACCCGCTCGACGAAACGGGAAGATCATCCTTGGGCGGACTGCAAGGTTGTATGTGGCATTAGATAGACGTTATGTGGCGAAAACAAAAACCTTGAGGTTATTCGGGAGTCCGGATACTTAAGATCTCGCCAGGGGCTTGGCCCTTGGATGCCAGTCTTCGCTGCCACATCGCATCGCGTTGGCGGAGCAGTCCGGAGGAAGAGTTTTTCCTTCTTGATCCCTTCGGCCTCCCTTGTTGGGGAGGCCTTCCTTTTCTTTCCTCCCCCCGGTTGGGGAGAGGCTTTCTTCTTCTCCCCCTCACCTTGGTGGGAGGAGTCGGCCTCGGATTCACCTTCCGATAGCACCTGAAAACGGGAACTCTTCCGAGTCCCCGTGGCCGCCTTCTTGGTTTTCTTCTCCGCACCACGGGTGCCGAGCCAGAGCTCCTGCTAGGCGGGCGTCCGCTGGGTCCTCCGCAATGGGGCGGACAGGTAATCCGCTCGCCTTCGCCAGCCATTCCTATCAAAGGCAAGGGGAGTTTAGATCCCGCATAGAGCCGAACTATGGAAAACAAGTGGTGAAATCACTTACCTCGTCAGCTGGACACTGCGAGCAGAATCCGCGATCATCGGTAGCGGATGCGGGAGCTTCGGCGCCCTTGAACAGCACCTTCCAGACATCTTCGTGACGTAGTGTCGAAGAGCCCGCCAGGGTCCAGGTGCTGCGCCGGATCAAACTCCCACATATTAAAGCCTCGTCGCTGGCACGGGAGAATCCGGCGGATGAGCATGACCTGGACTACGTTGACAAGCTTGAGCTTCTTGTCCACCAGCTTCTGGATACAGGCTTGGAGTTCGGTCAGCTCCTCCAAATCCCCCCAAATTCGGCCACTCTCTTTCCAGGAGGAGAGCCGTGTGGGAATACCAGATCTAAATTCGGGGGCCGCTGCCCAATCAGGGTCACGCGGCTCGGTGATGTAGAACCACCCCGATTGCCACCCCTTGATGGTTTCCACGAAAGTACCCTCCGCCACGTAATATGGGACATCCTGCCCACCATGGCGCCCCGCACTCCGCTTATTGCCCTTCACAACCTTCGCTTGACATCAAGGTCTTGAGCCACAAGTCGAAGTGGGGCTGGATGCAGAGGAATGCCTCGCACACCACGATAAACGCTGAGATGTTGAGGATGAAATTCGGGGCCGATCATGGAAATCTAGGACGAGTAGAACATGAGCCCCGACAAAGGGATGAAGGGAAGCCCAGTCCAGCGGAGGAAATGGGGAAGAAATACTACCTCTCATGGGGCCTGGGTTGGGGACGAGCTCTCCCTCGTCGGGAGCCGATGCGCGATGTTGCTGGACAGATATCCGCGTCGCGCAGCTTCGGATCTGCCCTCCGTGACGGAGGAG
>JAHIAM010000763.1:0-60102 GCA_021605205.1 Aegilops longissima
GGTCCCATGGGTCGGGGAAAGGCGAATCGTTTTGTTTTTTGCCGACGCACTTCCTTGCGTGCGAAGATGTAGCTAGTCGGTCCCGGCGATCGAGAGGCATTTTTTTCACAATCTGATGGCCCATCTGGTGGGTCCCAGCTGTCAGTGGAGGAATCATTATTTTCTGCGTAATAAGGAGGCACTTCCTTCTGCTGCGGCCGTGGACCCGACTATCGGCCTCTCCGCATCGAGTCCACGTCCGATGGAAGTCGTTCCTTGACCACGTTGACCACTTGCGCCCGAGCACACCGAGGCGGTGGGCAATGGCGAGCCTAGGAAGGGATGACGGAGAGCCGGGAAAACGGCGATTGAAGCCCAGCGGAGAGAATCTGAGGTTCTTGGTTGGGTGCGGTTGTGAGTTTGCCCGTCCCATGGGGACATGGCCAGATGTGGGAATAGTAGGGGCGGTGAGGCCTCTGCTGGCAACCTGACCCAGCCGAGGAAGCGGGAGACATGCGGACATGACGGCTAGCTGCTTTGGTAGGTTGGAGCAAGAAAGACCAGAGGTTGAAGAAGGACTACTGGCCGTTGGATGGACATCGTCACAGTCCTTTGGAGCTAGAATCGTTCATATTGACTAAAGTTGACAAAGGCCCCCTTCGAGTCAACATAGTAGGCCCTAAGTCAGCCTCCCACCATGGTGGGTCCCAGCTAACAAGAGGAGTATTCATTTTTTGTGCGTAATAAGGAGGCACTTCGGTGGGTCGGTGACAGCCTTGAGGAACATTTTTTTCATGAAATCGCTGGCCCGTCCGGTGGGTCCCAGCCGATCGAAACATTTTTTTAGCGAAATAAGGTGGCCCGTCCGGTGGGTCCTTCTTTGTCGGTGGAGGAATAATTATTTCTCAGCGTAATAAGGAGGCACTTCCTTGCGGCCGCTGGACCCAGACTATCAGCCTCTCCGTCTGATACTCTTCGATGGAAGTGGGTCGTTGACCACGTTGACCGCCACGCTTCGGAGAATACCAGGTGGTGATGCGGACAGCAGCGAGCCCTAGGAAGGGACGGCGGGCCGGGAAAACAGCGGCGGTGGTAGCCAGCGGAGAGAATCTGAGGTTCACTGGTTCGAGCTGGGCGTGAGGCTGCCATGGCCAGAGAATAACGAGGGTGTGTGGGTGAGTAGAGGGATACCACTGGGCCAGCGGTGGGAGTAGTAGGGGCGGTGAGGCCTCACGCGACATCCTGATCGACCCCGAGAGAGCGAACAGCAGCCAACACGGCCGCCTGCTTTGGTAGTGGAGCAAGAAGACCGAGAGGTTGAAGAAGCACTTTGGCCGTTGGATGGACATCGTCACGGTCACTAGAGCTAGAATCGTTCATATTGACTAAGTTGACAAAGCCCTCCGTCCCCGTCAACTTAGTTGGCCAGCCATCCTCCCACTATGGTGGGTCCCATCTAGCGAGGTGGGTATTCATTTTTTGTGCGTAATAAGGAGGCACTTCCTTGCGTGTGAAGATATAGCTGGTGGGTCCGACATATCGGTGAGGGCGTTTTTTCATGAAATCTGAAGCCCTTCCGATGGGTCCCAGCTGTCGGTGGAGGAATCATTATTTTCTTGCATCACAGTCCACGGTCGATGGATGTCGTTCGTTGACCACGTTGACCAAGCGGTAGAGAGAGCACCATGGCGGTGGATGACGGCGAGGCCTAGGAAAGGAATGACGGGCAGGGGAAGACTTCGCAATGGTTGCCACGCGATGGGGAATCTGAGGGTTCTTGGTCGGCTAAATGCGCCCGAAAAATAACGAGGAGGTGTGGTGAGTAGAGGAATGGCACAGCCAGCAATGAAGTAGGGTGGGGCGGTCTTGTTGCACATCCGACCCAGCCAGGCCGGGGAAGCGGCAGTCCCATCGAAGCTGGTTTGGCGGTGAAGCAAGAAGATCAGATATTGAAGAAGCAACACGGCCGTTGGATTAACATCCAGGTCCTTGCTGCTAGAACCGTTTATGGACTAAATTTGAATCGTTTGTGGACTAAGTTGACAAAGCCAAAGTACTTGTCAACCTAGTAGACCACAAGTCAGCCTCCAAATCTGTCCCAAACGACCATGACTGAAATTTCTAGCGATTCAAATTAATTTTAAATATAAATATACCTTAATTTAAATTCAATGAAATTTTACCCTTTAAAAACAATGAAATTTAAAATATCAAAATCGAAAAACAGTATTTGGGAACTAATTGCACTGTTGCTGTATTTTTCATTTTATAGCCCATTTATTATATAGCCCATTTCTTATTACTTATAGCCCATTTATTATTACTTATAGCCCATTTCTTGTTACTTATAGCCCATTTTACGGAAAAATGCATCCCTCCTCGTCTTGAAAGATTTCCGGCCGAGAAAAGCAAGTAGGCCTATGTTGGTTATTCAGCAAAAAACAAAATAGCTGGCTAGCCATTTTGAGAAAGAAAAAAAAAACAAAGCTGGGCTGGTCATGTGCTAAACATATGAAATAAAATCCTGGGCTAGGCAGACCCACAGGTCCCGCACAACCCGATTGATACCCTTCTCCGTCCCAAAAAACAAAATTACTCACATGTGTGCTGGGTCCCTACTATCATCCTCACCATGTACAATCATCTCCTTATTCCTCTCCGTTGTTGACCATGTTGACAACAGGAGGGTGGCGCCATGGCCAGTGAACCAAGGCGGCGGGCGATGGTGAGGCCTCGGGCGGAGCGAGCGAGGCAGGGAAGATCCTGACCGGCCGTGGGAGGCGGGAGGCGAGGCGGTCCACTTGGCGCTGGTTTGGCTTTAACGGCTCGAGGAAGAAGAGGCTGAGAAAGCGACAGACGTTGAATGTCAATCGAGCGGTCAAGGTTGGCACAATCGTTTTTTGACTAAGCGGACACCAAGTAGCATACTTTTTTATATATAGGAAGAAAACTGCGAGGAAAATGCTTACGTCACCCGTCCTCCTCACAAGAGCGTTAAGCCACATAAGTGACTAGCACCCTTGGTTTTCAACAAGAGGTCTTGGGTTGAGAGTCCGAGAACTCTCAATTTTGTCCTCCTTCCTTCCTCATAAAAAGAAGAAGAAAATCAAAAGACTTGGGAAGGCGTCTGAGAACAAGCTAGTGTACCCGATAAAGAGAGCGTTGCGAGTTTTAGAAAAAAGAGAAGCGTGCTCCTGTAGCTGGTTGAATCCAAACCTAGACTATGACTATATATGGTGCTATGCTACTCGCAAGTAATAAGCTGACATATCCAACGTTCGCTTCTCCTCTTCTCTACTTACTATGCCTAGCATCGAGAAGCTCACGGCATGACAACCATGTCCTTTGGCTGCTCGTCCACCTGCTCTTGTGAGCAACAACCAGAATATCGCCAAGTCGCCACCCGTACCATCGCCTGTGGGTCTCATCACACTCCCGCGTACGCGCACTGTGAGCGATTGCTCGCCGCAACCCACTGCCGTTGGTGTGGTGCCACTTCTGCAAATCCGCCAGAGTCATCCGTCGCGTCTCAACCACAATCCGCAACCCTGGCGAGTCTTCTACAAATGCCGAATCATGGGGTAATAATATGTTTAAGTGTTGTTACTGCTGCTTTGATTTGCTGATTTTTAATAGTTTGGTTGATGATCTTCCAATTTGATTCGTGCAGAAAAGGAAGATTCGTGTGATTTGTATTTTTTGGGAAGTTGCTTGATGTGGAATGCAACTTCGCTGATTATTTGGTTAGCGAGGAATCCCAATACCAGCAGGTTGGGGTGTTGGACAAATAACTAAAGGAGCGGCAAAAGAGGAAGATCACGAGAAGAAGGTTAAAGATGCAGTTCCTCTGATCATGGCCAAGCAACGCTGCTGAACGACCTTGACGACAATGAGGAGATGAAAGAGCTTGTGAAGATAATGGGCAAAATCGATGTGCTCTGTAGGATGATTGTCTCTTTATTTGCAGTGTATATAGCACTTTCGTGATGTATTCAGTAGCTCTGACGTGAGCACTTTCTTTGAAACTAGTAATGAATGAAACTTGTGTAGCAGGCTGGGCATAGTGTTGTGAACATCTAATGATTTCTATTAGCGGAAATCAGGTATCCCCTTTTGCTCATATAAATAAATAAATAAGCGGAGTACTGTCGAGATAGCAGCATTCTCATTCGAAGGCGTCGAGCAAGTTTGAGCCAAATATGAGTACAACTAAACAACAATGTCATCATGTTTTAGTTGTCATACAATCACCAAACACAAATCAGCATACATAACAAGTGATGTTCTCACTGACAAAATACTAAACAACATGTTCATCGGGTTTACATTTGTCATAGCAAACACAATTTCACATAGTAGATAAAAAAGCGTCTTCGACGCAAATACGACAAAAGCAATGTAATCATCATCCATGCAGCAGCGTCAACATCTTCGCCATGTGTATCGGTCTGAATCGTAATTCCCCACGGTGTCATCTTCTTCTTGCGTCCTCAACGTCCTCGAGCGTTGGCTTCTTCTTGATCAACTCTTGTATGTCCACAACACGACAGGCAATCTTTTTCTTGGCGTCATTGGCGTGATGGTTCTCAAAGATATTAGGAACATCTGTGTTATCTTGTACATCGAGGCGCAGTGTAAGCATCATCTTGTTGTGCAACTTCATTAAGCGAATTCCTCTGCTCAAACCTTTGCAATACTCTCCGGTCATCGCTACGTGCAAATGTGTCTTCCAAGAAAAATATCTGTGTTGCTTGATTTGCCAAAATAAAAGGCTCGTTGGTCGGTCGCCGCCTTGACATTGATGGATTTGAAATAATCATCAGCTCTGGGTTTTGCGATCTGGAAAACAGGTTATACCAGAAGCAACTGTGAACCACACACCGATGATCCTCGAAACTGGAGATATCTGCAACTGAACAATGTACGTTATGTTAGCATACATTTCAGTTGTCTCTTTGTCATCACGTATCCGTGCTCATGATGGCACTGTTTTGTGTCTTCTGCCTTGCCGTCTCGTGCAAAGGTGTTGTAGCACATCTCCAACAACATAAGATTCATAATGTCTTACCAGTATCGGGACCCATTGCTAGTGAGTAAAGGGCATCATCAACTGCCTGCCCATCCTCCGCATCTTCTTAACCTATGGTTAGAAAATAGACAAGCTGATCATCTTATGTACTCAATATATTAAAAAAACTGGCGGTGCTTCAAAAGCTTACATGGCTCTTGAACCATTTATAAATCCTGCCATAACCAGTTTGTCAATGTTTCTTGGATTTTCTTGGTAGTAACTCCTCTTTGTAGATGCTGCACAACATAGTGATCGCGTCAAACATCTAAATATATAAGAATGTGCTGCAAGTTTAGTAGATTACGATGTATAAGCTGCAATCTTGCACTTACTTGATATAAGGTAGTATCTCGGGACAGTTATTCAACACATACCAAACCATTTTGTCCAAATCTTTAGGTTTGTCCTCTTGTCGACTCTTCCACGTAACTTTCGAGCAGAATAATCGAAAACATTGAGCCGGGATTGTCTTCACCCACCTCTTTGCTAAGCTGATCAGTTGTTTCAATGTATTTTGAGCGGAATGTCAGCATGCAGCAATGTAGGCCTGCACTGTGGAACCCTCGGGTCTAGCTCTGTTTCTAACATAGCCCTTGAAAGTGCCTAGCCGCCTTTCAATAGGGTACATCCAGCCATCTTGTCTTGGACCTCTAAGTAGTGCCTCATCGGGTAGATGAACAGCCAAATGCACCATCACATCAAGAAAGGCTGGAGGATATATCTTCTCAAGGTGCATAGGATAGTTGGTATCTTGTCTCTAAGCGCTCCAATGCATCTATCACGATATTTCTCTGCGAGAGTTCCACGAAGAATTGTCCCAACTCTGCATGGCTGCTCTTGTATAAGTCGGCGGCCCAATCCTCTAAGGATAACAGGTAAAACCCTTTGAAGTAGGGGCGTGGCAGTCATGAGTTTTCAACCCTTGTACCTTGTTTCCATCTGCTTGACTCTCGTTTCGGGGTTGGAAGCAAATCCATGTGGGAATCTCACCGTGTGGAGGACCTCGCAGAATTCTTTTCTTTTTACCTTGTCCAAGGCATTACCTGGCTGGTGCCATATCCGTGGTTTACCTTCATCTTGCACATGCAAATCCTTTACGATACAGTGTGTCAAATAAATCCTAGATTTTAAGGTATCTTCGTCTTGCCTTCAATGTTAAGTGTGCCGATAATGCTGTCACATATATTTTTCTCGATGTGCATCACATCAAGATTACCTTGAATCCAAATCTTTCCAATACTCCAAGTCCCACAAAGTGGACCTGCGGGTAAACAATAATCTCTCTTCTACCGTGCCACGCTTCCTTTTCCGCTACCATTACCGGGATGGTTTCACGGTGTAATATACTGACCTTCTCTAATTCCACTTGCAACTCATGGTGTGAGCCTCTTTGGCGCATCCACGGTTTTCATGCTTTGCATTGAACACATGTCTTTGGTATTTTCTAGGATGCGGCTTGTCCTTGGCAAAGAAGCGGCGGTGTCAATGTAACAGATCTTGCTAAGTATTGCGTGACAGCGGATTCCTGTCACAGTGAACACATGCATTGTAACCATGTGTCGTTAAGCCGACATAGTGCCCAAAGCCGGATAATCATGGATGCACCAAATTACAACATACCTTGAAAAGAAATCAGCTGGTGGGCTGCTATATAGGTCTTGAGTGAGAACACCCTTCCATAGTTGTTGAAGTTCCTCCACAAGAGGCTCCATGAACAAATCAAAATCCTTTCGAGGACTTTTTCGACCTGGGATGAGCAAGGCCATCATGTAGTTTGATTCTTTGGTGCAGACATTTGGAGGCATGTTGTAAGGGATAACAAGCACTGGCCACATGCTATATGTGGCGCTCTGGTGGTCAAATGGGTTAAATCCATCTGAAGCTAAGCCAAGTCTAATGTTTCTCGGGTCAGCAAACTCTTTGTGTTTATCATTGAAGCTTTCCACTCACTACCATGAGATGGATGGCTCATTACATTCGATCTCTGTACTCTGGTTCCTAGAATGCCACAGTACATCCTCTCTTGTTTCACATCATGAAACAACATCTCGCAATCTTGGTGTAATTGGAAAATGTCTCGAGAACATTATGAGAACCCTCTTCACAGCATCACCATCTTTCCATCTTGATGATTTGCATTTGGGTCATTCACTTAAGTTGGCATAATCCTTCGGAACAGAACACAATTATTCTTACAAACATGGATCATATCATATCCAATTCCAACTGCACGAAGGAAATTCTTCATTTCTTTGTGGGTGTGTGGCAGCTCGAATATCTGGGAAAGATTTGCGGAAAGCAGCCAACATCGCATCGAATGATTTGTTGGTCATCCGCTCAGATGTCTTCACCGAAGAAAGGTGACCATAGCTGAGAATCTTGACAGCTTATTTCACAGGGTGTGACAACGTTGCATTGTTCCAACATGCGGGCCCACCGTTTTTCTTCTGGTGAAAGTTCACGGAATGCACGAGCATTTCGTAGCATTGTTCAATGTTGGTCAAACTCCTTGGCTCCGCCACCACCACCTCCTCCTCCTCTTCCCACGAGCATCGAGCGAGATCAAGATGGTGATCTGCTGCTTCCACGTAGTCAATAACATTGGCGTTCACAGCTTCACCATGATGACCCACCTAGTATATGTGACCGACATCCCATACAAGTGTAGATGATTTTGCATGCTTGATTGGGGGTCTTGTAACTAAATTCATACAACTGCTACAGGGCAGAGCACTCTGATTTCGGACCACCGTACTCAGCTCGATAAAGTTCATGAAGTTTTCAACCCCTCGACATATGCAGCGGAGAATCTTTGAGCAGAAGTTATCCAAGTCATGTCCATCACATTGAACATACAAATTAGTTCTTCTACTAGATATTACAGGAAAAACATATATGCTTTTTATGAAGTCCAGAAAAAAATACCTGGAGTCGATGTCTAAAGCTATGGCAAGATATTTGAGCGAGCAGATCTAAGTAACGAAATATATATAAAAGCTAATTCAGCAAACAGATTTGAGTGCTAAATTATGGCAGGCTTGTTTCAGCGATCAATGAGGCCGAGCACACAGCCATCAAACTATCGAAGGCCATCGCAGCAACAAAGATCAGTATAAAACGGTGTAGAGCTATTTCACCTAACAGATTGGCTACTAGACCATGGCAATCTACGTCACAATAAATATATGGCAGGATATTTTAGCAACTAATCGGCCTTGGCATGCCATCTCAGCTAAGCAGATTGAGTGCGAGAACAGAGCAAGGAAGCTTCTTAGCGAGCATATTGACAGTAAACTACTTGACAAACGGTGAGATTAACAGCGTCTATCAGCTAACATTCAGCGCTACACCAACATGAGCGGGGCCTCGATCTAGAATACGCGTACTATGGGAGAAGCTGACGCCGTGCGTCTCCACCACAACATGCGCCCGGTGATGGCGTGCGCCGACATCGCCTCCACAGAACGTGCCGAGAGGTGGCGGCGGCGGCTGAGGGCGGCAATCTCTGAGGCGTCTTGTGGGAGCGAAGGATCGCCGTCGTCCCCTCGACGAACGCGGCATGTGAGCGTATCGGCCTTGCAGGAGAAAGCGGCTGGCGGAAGCGAATGGAGTGGAGGGGCGGGGAGGGTGTTTGGGGAATATTTGGCGAAGAGGCGGTTGAATCAATTGGGTGGAATTTTTGTGTGTGTGTGCGAGAGATTTTTCGCATGGTGGGCGGGGAGTTTGGTGCATGGTCGGTTTCTCCAAGTGCAGTCCGTGTCGTCGATGAAGAGCAAGCGACGCGCGTTCCGTTTGCGTGAGCCGTGTGCGAGACCGAGCATTATTGTGGGGTGCAATGCGACCTTGAAGGAGTGCTATGAGTGTACGCCTTTTTCCTTTTAAACTAGGTGCTTCGCCCCTCCAAAAAAATGTTGCTTAGGCGATCCGCCGATACTACTACTAGTAATCCGGTAATCCCGAAAGGCTAAAGCATGGCGGCGGAGGTCTTTTCCAGCGATATGCTGGGAGGTTGGCTAAGTTGGGTGAGGAGTCCTGCGACTAGGGGGTGTCAGGATAGGCGGACTATCGTCTGGCGGACTCCAAGACTGAAAGATACAAGATTGAAGACTTAGTCAGGTGTCCGGATCGGACTTTCCTGGCGTGGAAGGCAAGCTTGGCGATCTGGATATGTAGATCTCCTACCATTGTAACCGACTCTGTGTAACCCTAACCTATCCGGTGTCTATATAAAACCGGAGGGTTTTAGTCCGTGGGGCGAACAACAATCATACCATAGGCTAGCTTCTAGGGTTTAGCCTCCTTGATCTCATGGTAGATCTACTCTTGTACTACCCATATCATCAATATTAATCAAGCGAGGTAAGGTATTACCTCCATCAGAGAGGGCCGGAACACAGGTAAAAACATCGTCGTCCCTTGTCTCCTGTTACCATCCGCCCTAGGCGCTGAGTTCGGGACCCCCTACCCGAGATCCGCGGTTTGACACCGACATTGGTGCTTTCATTGAGAGTTCCTGCGTGTGCGTCACCCGATAGGCCCGATGGCTCCTTGATCATCAACAACGGCGCGGTCAGGGTGAGACTTTTCTCCCGGACAGATCTTCGTATTCAGCGGCTTTGCCCTGCTTGGCAATTCGATTAGCCATCGGAGCGAATCGAAAGCTCGCCCACTGGCCATCGAGTTCAGATTTGGAATTTGAACTATCTGGCGACATCCCGCGGAGACTTGATCTTGACGGTTCGAGCCGCAATAACGCGTCGCACTATCTCGATGGGCATGATCTGGCTACTGCAGCCGAGCGGTGCCACGGAGGCCGCACCTGCATCGCTCCGACCCTTAATCCGGGCGGATTCCCCGATCGAGGCGAGTGGTTGGACACACGCCTCGGGGCTACAATCTCTCGGCGATCGAGCGAACTCCATCCCTGTCCGCTGCGAATACCTTGACTCAGGTGCGGACTCCTCTCCGGACTCCGAACCCTCCGTGCCCCCAATCGAATCCGATTGGAGCGGATCATGGAGTTCCTTGCCGCGGACATCTTTTCGCACTCGCCCTTTGGCGACATCCACGAGTTCACTAAAGTCTCTCTCTTTATCCGGAGAGCCCTGGCGGACTACTGACGAGGAAGGTTAGAGACTCTGAGACTGGCGAAGAAATTCAGCGCCCACCCACCACCCACTTTATAGCCTTTGTCGATGATCTAACCGACATGCTCGAAACCCGACTCCGGAGACATCGGCGGTATGGGCGGCGATGCGGAGAGCGACCAAGACCCGCGCACCTACAGGCCTTTGAAGGCCACCTCGTCATATGACATATACATGGTGGACATCCCAAAAGATAGGAGCAGCGATGGAACAACGGAGGATGACCCTCCAAGAAGCAAGCGAAGCGCCCGGCGTCGTGGCGCTGCCTAAATCCGCCACAATAAAAATGGTGATTCCGGCACGGAGATAATAACACCCAGGCGATCTTTGAAGACAACCCCCTCCAAAAGGACTCGGCGCGGAGGAGGGAGCAAAATCCGCCTACGACGGTCTTGGCGAAAAAGAAGTCGGGGCGATAATTATCGCCTCCCTCCGAAGATGAGGCAAGCCTCGGCGACGGTGAGTTTATCGTGCACGAGATCCCGCCGAACAGGAGGCGTTTCAAGCGCGGGCTTATAGCCACGACAAGTAGCCTCAGAGAAAAGCAGCAACAGACTTAGAGAGCTGACCAAGACCTGCTAGGCGATAGATGGATGAAGTTCTTGCAGCGAAGAGTATGAACTCGAGCGCCCTCAAAAGCTACCCCAAAGCGCTGGCCGTTGCCTCGATCGGAGAGGAAGCACCCAAGTCACCAGCGCCGCGACATGGCAGACCGGCCACCCGTGGCGCTGACGGACGAGCCTCTCGGCCCTCCGCTCAAGCCACACCCGGCCAGGCGCTCAAAAAGTACCAAGAGCAGCGGGAAAAGCGCGGACTTGCAAAGATATATTGGAGGATAAGGCCAAAACATACAAGATCGATCTACGGATCGTGGCGTAATAATAATGGCGGGATGATTAACGTCGCTTATTGGATACGGCAAACCCGGCGGGCGAACCACGAGTGAACAAAGCTCATTATGAGCTACATCATGATATAGCCCAATACAGAGGCGTCGCACACCCACTATGCTTCACAAATGAAGTAATGGATCATCAAATCCCTGAGGGTTTCAAACCCGTAAACATCGAATCATCACGATGGTACCACAGATCCTGCGGTCTAGATCGAGGACTATCTCCTCCATATACACATGGCCCATGGTGATGATCTACATGCCATCAAATACCTCCACTCAAGCTTAAAGGACCAGCCAGACATTGGCTCAATAGCCTGCCGGCGAGAATCAATTGGTTGTTGAGGAGGACTGGAAGCTTCGCATTCCATGATAACTTCCGGGGCACATATCTGCGACCACGGAGGGCGCCGATGACCTTAGCCACATAATTGGAAGCGGAAAAGAATCGGCCGAGACAATTCTGGACACGGTTCCTCACAAAGAAAAATCAAATCGTTGGTATCCGGATCCGAGAGGCCCTTGCAGCCTTGAAACATAACATCCTTGACGGTAAGCTTGCCCGGCACCTAGGACAGAGAAAAGCCAAAATCCATGGCAGCCCTCACAACACTCATGGCCGCTTTTGTGCGGGAGAGGACAACTAGCTGGCTGAAGCTAACAACTTGGCCAAACACCACGATAGTTGGGATACCAAGGACAACAATGGCAGAGTCGCATCGCATAGCAAGAACAAGCGCCGCGTGCTGGCGATAATGTTGAAGATCGACCCGTCAATGCTGATTCAAAGGCTCTAATAAACCCGGTCAGCGGAAGAAGCCATTCAAAAAAATACCCGAGGCCGTCCAACTTGGACCGGAATACTCGATCGCTTATTGCCGGATACGCGCACCCGAAAAACCAATAATCACACCACCAGTTGTTGGGTGTTCAAACAAGCAGGCAAGTTAAGTGCCAGAACTCAATGACAAGGGACTGCATAGCGATGGCGAGGAAGAGCCCGGCCGCCGAACAATAGAGGACGAGAGGGTTTTCCACACAAGTCGGACGTCGTGGTTTTGTCACGCGGCGGATGTCATCATGAAAGGACTTAGTCGCGGAGCCATCGCTCTGGGTTAACCCGAGGGGTTAAAAGCGGACGCAAAGACGAAAGTTATACTAGTTTGCCCCTTGATGAAGGTAAAAGCCTCGTCTAGTTTGTGATGGGATTGATGTGGTCTCGATGACTAGGGAAGCTGACAACCGCCCTAGACCTCGAGTTGTTGTTCCTGTCCCTAAATCACTTGTGGAATTAGTCCCTTATATACATGGGTTGGCCTACGGCTGGTCTCTGAGTCCCAAGGCCGACTCATATAAGTGTTAGACTTTCTCTCCTTCCACTTATCTTACAACACAAGTTACATGACTATGGCGGTTTTACCATCATGGGCCCTAATCCGCCTTTGGGCTCCGGGCCTCTAAGTTTCATAGTAAGCGCCATCTCTGGAGTCTTCATGGGCTTCAATGTAGCTGAGGGTGAACCCGGCCCCTCACAGGCGGTTTACACTCGATGATTACTCCCCAACATTAGGCCCCAGTTGATTTGAACCTGTTCATGTCAATCTTCAACACTAGAAAAATTGTGAACATCTTCCTTCATTTCGTGAACCGCCATCTTGTTAACCGCCATGGCGTCATCCTCTGGACACAGCAAGCAGATCATCTTGGCGTCATCTCTAAAAAAGCGAAATAACAAGATTCCCTTCATTTAATATTATCCGGAAATCGGCGGCCAGGCTGCGCCATCTGCGCTTTCACTCCTCGATTCTCGCGCTGTCAATTACTCTCTGCCTTATTATAAATAGACACGAGGCCCTTTCTCTTCTTCCCTTCGTACTTCTTCTTCCTCGCATAGCGCCCCAGCTCTGAAGCTCTGCCGTGCAGCCGACCTTTGAGCGCTGCATCAACAAAGGCCGCTGCATCAACTTTGGTTGTACCGAGATCCTCGGTGTCCCTCTTGCTATCCTGCTAATCCGGTAGATTCTTCCTCCATACCCCTAGATGTATCTTAGGGCTCTTGTTCTCATCGGCGTTCAGTAGGTGTTCATCCCTAGTTTCTTCGTATTACGCTCTGCCATAGCTTCTTTAATTTAAGCGTAGCATATATCTTGTCACGTTAGTTGCTCCGCCTTCATTTAGCATAGTAGATCTTTCTTTTGTTCAGAATCTCTTGATAGAATGCACGAACTCCTCTTGCCCTATTTAAAGCCTTTATAGATCGCGAGAAAATTTTTCTTCTTCTGAATCTTTGGTAAATCCAAATTAATTCCGTCGATGTGTGAAACCTGTTTACATCAACACTTGCAGATTTTTCAACTTTGTCATACGCCTAAAAGGCGGTTTAATTTTTGATAGCTAATCGCCATACCTCATTAGTCCTCATTTAAACGGCAACTGAATCAGAATGGCAATCTGCGGTTTAACAACGAATAATATGCATAACCCGTTTCTTTGTAAACTGGCCTTTACCTTTCCTTTCGGTTTTCTTCGGAAATGGCCAAACAATTCTACTTGCTGTTCCGTCCAAGATTCTTGAGGCACAAATCAATGGATATGTCTGCTGGCGCTTTAGCATCCAAAAGTGTCCTTCATTGGCGTGTTACGGATTACGAATGCCCTCCTGAACCTCAAGAGGAGAAGTGATTGTATTTATGCAACACTTAGACCGGGGATTCAACCCTTGGGATCAAAAATTTCGGGATGTCCTTGCAAGCTTCAACTCCATCCACAAGATATTGGTCGAACTGTGTGTCCAATATATGCAACTTTCAAGTCTTCTGCTGAAGTCTATCTTCAAGAAGAACCAAGCTGTGGAGTTATTCAAGATTTCTTTCATTTGAACGCCGTGCTGAGTTTTGGACGGTCCTAACACAGAACTTGGTGGCGTTTCAATCCAAAAAGGAAAAAGTGGACTTTCCTCCATGAAACATCATAGCCATCGAAGATTGGAATCAAACTTGGTTCTATTGCGGAATACTGCTCTAACGGAGAAAATCCCTTGCGTGTTATCGCCCTCACCGGCTTAGCAACAATCACCGATTGCCTTCACGCTTGACTGCCGAGCGGAAGAATTTTGCACCCCAAATTATCAAGCTCCGGGCTCTCTTGGCCAATAAGCTAGCGGTATTGACCTTGTCCGCTGTTGGGTTTCTTGGGGCATCTTGCCATTAAGCCGGCGCCCGGTTGATGCATGAATACTGCTTGGTAACGTCAAAGACCCTCAACGACATCACGAGCTATCAATAAGCGGAGCTTGAAGTTGCCAAGCGATGAAGAGAATGCTTTCGATGAGCCGATCTCCGCGTGCAGCACCAAACGGGTTGGCCCGTTCTGCGTCTCCAACAAACTGCCTGCAATAAGGCTCCACTCATTGCTCTACTGATTTTGATTCCCTATTGATTGTATTAATCCTTATTAATTCTCAGGCTAACAGCTCCTTTTGGAAACGAACAAAACCGGCCCGGGTTCCTCGTGTAAAGACCAAGACCACCAAGAAAGCTGGCAAGAGGAAAACCGCCGAGTCTTCTGAACCGTCGGAGGATGAAGAATCAGATGCTGAGGTAAAGCTTGACTTACTTTGCTCCTTTTTATCATTCATCTTATTGGCGATTACAATTCCCGGGATGGCCTTTGAGGCCAGCCATGCGAGATCTGTTGAGGTAATCCTTCTTTCTTCCGATTACGATCTTGTGCGGTTAAAGAATTCACCGCACCGTCCGGAAAGTGAAACAATCTCACTCTCGTGCTCATTTGAATCAAAACTTTCTTTGAAGACACAGCAAAGCTGAAAAGCATACGTCGACCGGCATAGCGGTCAACAAATTCGTCGTCGGTTTAGCTGACACACCAACCGGAAGCGTCGTCGGAGGTGACTTGTTCTCTGGCATTATCCTTTGAAAGGTTTCTTCCGATGTCCTCTCAATCCGTCTAACCCGAATTATCGGGCTTCTTCCAACAAATCACGCGGTTCATCAACCACTTAGCTGCCTCCTCTCAAAGTTGCTTCTTTGGTAAGCATATTACTCCATTTGTTTTGCATTTTGTCGGTTTATCATATTCTAACCCTTGATGTTGTAGCACCAAGGCTCGCCTAAATGAAGAAGGCGAAGACCCTCGACCCTCTGTGGATGTTGACCGGAGAAGACTCGAGCATCATGGTGAAAATCCGAAGTTGCTAAAACAACTACTCTTTGGGGTTAATCAAGATGACAATGCTAATCCGCGGAGGTTGAACGGATGTCAAGTTGAGGCGTCACATCCTGCTCCACCCAGTCTGCATGAGAACAACGGGATTCAGGCTGCTGATCCATAAGCCGGTGTAAGCACCAAGCCGGGAAAAATGCCAATCCGGCCAGCCCGACCAAAGATAGCGATGTCGTGGTGGCGGGCACCGCATATCCGCCCACAGCAATCCGGTTGCTCTATCAAAACACGGCGCCAAGGAAGAGTTTCTTGCCATGAGTAAAGGGAAGGAAAAAACTGATCACATCGACATGACAATCTCTCTGCCCAAGATCTTCACTCGGCTTCTGAACCGGCTCTACACAAGTCGTGATTTTGAAGCTGATGCAGTAAATCTTATGAAGGGCGCTATGAGGTAAAGTTATGCCTTTCTTGTACCTTCATTGCGATGTAGCCCCAAGGGCGGTTCAACAAGTATAGTTAAACGGGACTTAATATAAAACTCAAACTTTTGGACTTCATTGATGTAGCCCCAAGGGCGGTTCAACTTAGTATAGTTAAACGGGACCGTAACTATGTCGTCGCAGGAGAACATGTTGAGCAAATAGCCATTAGCCCCCAAGTGCCAAGTTGAATACCTGTTGAGCTTGGGACTTTGTGATGAAACTACTAATGCGTGCTCCCTTTTTTGTCCACAGTGAGATCGTAACAAACCTCACAAATCAATGACCTTCATGTCAATCTGAAATCTCAACAAGCGAGAAGCCTCCAAGGCCAAGGATGAGCTGAAAACCGCCTTGACTACTATGGAGCAGCTCAAGGTGGTTTAAATCTGAGTAGGCCAGCTGGGATCTTGAGAAAGCTGGGTTGCTAAAGCAGGCGGAGGATCTTTGAAGCAGCTCTTAAACCGGTGACGGAAGAGCTACACGGATTAAACACCAAATTAGCGCCATGACCTCTGCAATATTTGGTAAAAGCGTTTCACCAAGGCTATGATTAATATTCCGTTCGACATTTCGCGGTTAAACCTGAACTTTCTTAAACCGGTATAGGTAGCGCATTGCTCATCTGGAGCTCGACATGCGGAAGAAACTCAAGGCCATATATCGCTAATTGAGCAGTGTATACCGGCACCCAGCGAGTTATTTCGCCACCTCTTATGATAACACAGCTCCGTCATTGATCAAAGATACATTGGACCGGCTATCCATGATCTGCGGCACAGCTAGAAAAATTGAAACGATCCGCTGCGGGCTGGCACCTTATTGGCTCTAACTCGCGCGAAAGCATGGATAGCTGATCTTGATCCGGTGACATAGCCAAAGGCTTCCCAAGTGCTCAAGAAAATGGCGAAGCATTTGATAATGATGCTCTCAAGCGGGTAACAAAGGAGATCGTCCTCTGGCGAGTCAAGCTTGGCAGAGAGGCCAACTGACCGTTCACCGCTCCTTCTCGATGCAAACAACGAGCGTGTTGAAGCTGTTATTCGGAAGTCACGAACCTTGTTCCACCAACCCGTAAGCTTATAAGTGAAGATCTGTCTTTCAGGCTTTAACCGGATTGGTGGACCACCAATGACTTCCGGCCCTTTGGGTGGTGAGGAGGAAGAAGTTGAACCGGCGGCGAAGACGACCCATCTTCTTCCGTCAACCCGGCAATGAAGCTTAATCCGTCAAGCCGGTTGATGCATCAGAAGCTGCCTTTCATGACGCCATTCCAAATTTTGGGCCTCTGAATGCCTTGTAATAGGATAGCCATCACTTTTGTTTTTAATATGCCCGTGCCACAGTGCGGACTCCTTTGATTGAATGATGAAACCTTCAATTTAAATTGCTGTAGTTGCAAAATCTTAAACCGCGGTGATGCATGCCCCGATCGGTTTGTGACATTCATACATATATGAAATATGGAGGTATATAATCAAAATTTTGTGATACAAAATACGCAAATCGCGCTGAGCATGAAGTTGGCTTAGCCAATCTTGAAGCGGAGGTTGTATAAACCATTCTTGTCAAAGGAGAGAACAACTCCTGTGTTTATCTTGCGGTTTACCACGTTACCCGTCTTTGGGTTGAATAAGCCCCTGTTACTCCATAATAGGATGTTAATGAGAAAAACATCAAAAGCGGTGAAATTATCACGGATTAAGAAAAATTGACGAATTCCATGGACAGCTTTGAAAATGGTTTAATAATGTTGTCGGTTTAAGAAATGCAACAAAAATCAAATAACAGTTGACAAACATGGGAGCAAAGGCAATGATAAACCGTTTGCAAAAGATAAAAGCATCTTGAGCCGATCGGATGGTGTTACCATGGTCGGACCACGACCAAGCTCCCTATAAGGTGTAGCCATGGTTTGAGTCAGCCAGGTCCCCAAGCTGAAACCGTGGCATTTATGCCAATCAGAGTGGCGTGGCAATGGTTGGGTTCGACCAAGCCCCCAAGTGACTCTATGGCCTTAGGCCGATCGAAAAGCGTGACTGGTTCAGATTTGACCATGTCCCCAAGTGATCTGGTGGCTTTCGCCTATCAAAAGGTGTTGCATTGGTTCGGACACGACCAAGCCCCCAAGTGATATCATAAAGCTTTTTGAAAGCAAACTCAAGGGGTAAACGGAGGCCGCTTTAAGGCAGAACAACTCCATGTAACCACATGATGTAGAGAAGCAGATACCCGCTTTAGCGAGGCTCCGGTTTATTGCTTTATTCATAATATATACACTGTCATAATATGTACATAAGAAGAGCGATGGCTCCGGGTATAATAAGGCGAAGATGAGCTATGTTCCACGGCTGTTGGTCTCCTCTTCGGCGTGCGTGAGTCTTTATGCTCTCGAACATCGATCAGATAATACGACCCGTTGTGGAAATTCTTGCTGACCATGAAAGGTCCCTCCCAAAGGCCCGGGGATAGCTTGTGCATATCTGTCACGGTCTTGGATGAGCGAAGCACCAAATCTCCTTCTTGAAAGGTTACGGTCGACGACCGGCGACTATGATAGACGAAGATCCTCTTTGGTAAATCGCTGAGCGAGCAGCTACTATGTCTCGCTCTTCATACGGCCGATCCAAAGCGTCTTGTCGTGATGTCTCGTTATCCGCTTCAACATAGGCTGCCACGAGGTGAGTCATGACGGACGTCGCTGGGAAGAACCGCCTCCGCTCCATAAACCGAGAAAGAGCGGCGTGTATCCGTGGATCTGTTAGGTGTAGTATTTATACTCCATAACACAGATGGTAGCTCTTCTACCCAACAAACCGGCGTCCTCTGCAAAGGGACCATAAGCCGGGGCTTGATGCCTCTCAGGATCTCTTGATTGGCTCTTTCCGCTTGACCATTGGACTGTGGGTGAGCTATTGAAGAAAGCGTCAAGCGGATGTGCTCACGTTCGCGAGAACTCCTTCATGGCACCTTTGGACAAATTGGTACCATTATCGTAATAATCTTGTGTGGAAAACCAAACCGAAAATCAACTTTTGATGAACTGAACCGCCGTGGCGCATCACACTTGCTAACAGGTTCTGCCTCCACCCACTTTGTAAATTTGTCAACCGCCACCAACAGGTGTGTCTTCTTGTCCTTGGACCTTTTGAAAGGTCAACCATATCAACCCCAAATGCATAAGCGGCCAAGTAATTGGAATCATCCTCAATTCTTGGGCGGTACATGGCTGCGTCTGGAAAACTTTGGCAACCATCACATCGTCACGACGGATCTTCCGCATCCGGCATGGGCGGTCAACCAATAGAAACCGTGGCGGACGCCTTAGCCACCAAGGATTTTGAACCGGCGTGGTGACCACAATCTCCTTCGTGGATCTCACGCAATATCTCACAGACCTTCCTCGGGGACACACAGCGTTGAAACACCACGACACTGCTTGCAATGATGCAACTTCGCCATTAACAATGGTCATAGACTTTGATCGCGAATTATCTGTCGAATAGCGTCTCATCTTACGGTAGCTTCGCCCGGTTCATATATGCGGATAAAGGCGTCAATCCGGAATGACATGCTGAGCCGCCACCAAGCCGAGCCTCCGGATCAGGAATAGCCAAATCCGCTTCACGGGGAGTTTGGTTGACGGGTTGTGCGATGCGTCAAGAGCCCAACCGGCTCAAAGCGTCCGCCGCTTCATTATTCCCGCGATCCACGTGGTCCACTGGTAGCCCTTGAAATGACTCGACAACATCCACCTCACGACGATATGCAGCCATGAGAGGGTCCTTTGAATCCCAAGTGCGAGACACTGTTGAGCCACTGGGTCCGAGTCATCGAAGCACTTAACCGGTTAGATTCATCTCCTTAGCCATCGAAGACCATGGAGCAAGGCTTCAACTCAGCTGCATTGTTAGTACAAAGGGAACATTAAGCGGAAGCGTAACAAAACTTGTCACCTCGTGGGGAAGTTAATCGACTCCAGCCCGAGCCCTCCAACTGCTGGATCCGTCAAAATGGATGGTCAATATGTATGATCCGGCTTTTCTTGAGCGCTTGGAACTCCGTCCAATCATTAATGAAATCCACAAGTGCTTGAGACTTTCTTGCCGTCCGAGGTACATACTTTAAACCGTGCGGCCCAAGCTCTATAGCCCCTTGGCAATCCGGCGATCGCCTCCGGTTACATGTATGATATCACCTAAGGGAGCTGAGCCGACCACCGTGATGGGATGCCCTTGGAAATCTGCTTAAGCTTCCCGACTTGCCATAAAACTCCATACACCAGCTTACGCCAATGCGGATATCTTTGCTTAGATTCAATAAGCACCTCGCTGATATAATAAACCGGACGTTGAACGGATGCTCCTTCCCTGCCTCCTTCCGCTCTACCACAATGGCCATGCTAACGCTTTACAGCGTTAGCGACAACATATAAGCGAAGCGGCTCCTTGTCGATGGGAAGCGGCGATGCGGCGGAGTTGGCCAATTGCCGCTTTAAGTCCTCAACGCTTCATCGTGCTGAACTCGAGCAAACTGATCATCTTCTTCAACATCTGGTACAAAGGATGGCCTTCTCTCGAGTGCGTGATAAACGGCTCAGCAGCAATCCGGCCCGTAAGCGCTGGACATCATTAATACACTTTGGTTTAGCCAAGGAGGTGATAGCCATAATCTTCTCGGATTAGCTTCAATCCCCTGTTGGACATAAGAAAACCCAATAACACTGCGGAACACAAAAAACACATTTGGCGGGTTGAGCATCATCTTGTAAACCCGCGGGTTGTCAAAGGTTTCTTTCAAATCATTAATCAGTGTTTCCTTCTTCCTTGACTTAACCACAATATCATCCATAGGCATGCACATTACGGCCGATCTGCTTATGCAAGCAATTACACTACTTGCTGATAAGTTGCTTGGGCTCTTGAGCCCAAAGGCATAGACACATAGCGAAGGCTCAAAGGAGTGATAAGCGATGTCTTCTCCTGGTCATAACCGCCATCTTGATCGATGATATCTAGAATCGCATCAAAAAGCTCAAGCGCTCACAACCCGCGATGGCATCAATAATCTGGTCGATGCGGGGAGAAGAAAGGATCTGCTGGACAAGCCTTGTTAAGATCTGTGTAATCCACACATCATCGCCAAGTGCCGTTTTCTTAAGGACCCGGCACGGATTAGCAAGCCACTCTGGATGGAAAACTTCAGCGATAAAGCCAGCTGCTAAGAGCACAGCAACCTCCTCTCCAATGGCCTTACGCCTCTCCTCGTTAAACCGGCGGAGGCTAGCTACTAGTTTGTACTTGGGATCAACATTAAGTGTGCTCATGAGCTCCTCGGTACACTGGCATGTCGGAAGGCTTCCATGCAAAATGTCGATTCTCACGGATGAACTTCGATGGTAGCGCTTTCCTATTTTGGATCCAAGTTGGCAGCGATCTTTGAACTGCTTGGACGAATCGCGGTCTGAAGTCAACAAGCTTAGTCTCGCTACGATTTAAACTTCATGGCGGATCGTGCTACTCATGGTTGGCTTCTTCAATGGAGTCATGTCCGCGGATCAACATTGTCCTTATAATACTTCAGCTCCTCGGTGGCACAAACCGACTCTGCGTAAAGCGCATCACCTTCCTCACACTCCAGCGATCTTGCGGCTCCCATGAACCGTTATTGTCCCCTTGTGACCCGGCATCTTGAGCTGCAAATAGATATAACAAGGTCGTGCCATGAACTTGGCATAAGCGGCCGCCCAAATAAGGCGTGATAAGGACTTTAATTTTCACCACTTCAAACATCAATGTTTACGATCTGGAGTCATGTTCATCCCGAAGGCCACCTCGAGCTATTTTACCAACGGATATGCTAACTTGCGGGCACCACACCATGGAACCACTGTATTGGGCGGTTTGAGATGTTTTTCTGTTAACCCCATGCGATGGAAGGTCTCGTAATACGGGATGTTGATGCTGCTCCCTCCGTCCATAAGCACCTTGGTGAACTTATGGCCTCCCACGAGGTGCCACCACAGGGCTAGCTGACCCGGATTGTCAACTTGGGGAGGATGATCCTCTCTACTCCACACAATGGGCTGCTCGACCAGCGTGAGGTAATGAGAGCACGGCGGTTCAACAACGTTGATTTGCCCGCTGAAGCTTCGGTCTCGCTTGTCCAAGCTGGTGGTGAAGGCGTGGTGCTGCACACTATTCAACTGCTGCGTTGCTTTCTCGATAACCCGACTACCGCTGCTGCTGATTGTAACCACCACGGTTATTCTGATTGTTACGATTGTTATGTCGCTTGGATTACCATTAAACCCTGGACGAATTTCCACCGCGTAACCGGCCGGATCACGAACCGCCGCCGGAACCTTGATCATCTGGAAAGCATTAGAACTTTTGAACTCACGCATAATGTAACAATCCTTCGGTGATTTCTTTGGCGCCTCCCGTCCCATGCCCGGACGAGGGTTGATTCAAGCGAGATAGTTCAAGCGGTCCGGATTGGGATTAGGTGCTCCACCTCGATTGGCTGTTTACCCTTGCGCTTGGCCGCCCTTGTCCTCTGGCGTTGGTGTTAGCTCTACGAAGTCCATGTTGCCGATTAAACTGCGGCTTATTTCCACCATTACACGTAGGTGATCTTTGCTGGCCTTTGGAGTTCTTTGTTCTTCTTTCCCTTCTGTCTCATCATCATCATCAGACTCAAGATCCTTGGTACTATCGAATCGGCATACTTCACTAAAGCTCCCATGAGTGCCCATGTCATTGCAAAACCGCTTCATGCGTCCCGGCTTCAACTTTAAAGGTTTAAATCGGCGAGTTGCCCTCTAGGGTCAAGATCGCGAGAATCAGCGTTGATTGATTACGAAGAATGTAAGATTTCGAGCCAGGCGTACCCAATGGGTTGTTGATTCCCCTCGGCACGGACACAAGCCGCCAAGTCCACCACCAGACATGGGCTGCTTACAGGTATCTTTGAAATTCTGAATGAACCCGGGTCATAGCTGGGCCCATGAACGATGGAATTGGGTGGCAAGCTTTTCAACCAAAATGCGGGCCGTGCCCTCGAGCATCATGGTGAAATACTTACGCACAGGCTGCGGCTTCATCCAACATCTCCATGGCCATCTCATAACTCTCTATCCATGCTTACGGAGCGGATCGGTGGTTAATTTGGCACCTTATGCGCGGCCCCTTCAAATCCTTGTGGGAATCTCACCGTGTGGAGGACCTCGCAGAATTCTTTTCTTTTTACCTTGTCCAAGGCATTACCTGGCTGGTGCCATATCCGTGGTTTACCTTCATCTTGCACATGCAAATCCTTTACGATACAGGTGTCAAATAAATCCTAGATTTTAAGGTATCTTCGTCTTGCCTTCAATGTTAAGTGTGCCGATAATGCTGTCACATATATTTTTCTCGATGTGCATCACATCAGATTCCATGAATCCAAATCTTTCCAATACTCCAAGTCCCACAAAGTGGACCTTTGGGTAAACAATAATCTCTTCTACCGTGCCACGCTTCCTTTTCCGCTACCATTACCGGGATGGTTTCACGGTGTAATATACTGACCTTCTCTAATTCCACTTGCAACTCATGGCGTGAGCCTCTTTGGCGCATCCACGGTTTTCATGCTATTGAACACATGTCTTTGGTATTTTCTAGGATGCGGCTTGTCCTTGGCAAGAAGCGGCGGTGTCAATGTAACAGATCTTGCTAAGTATTGCGTATGTGATTCCTGTCTGGCGAACACATGCATTGTAACCATGTGTCGTTAAGCCGACATAGTGCCCAAAGCGGATAATCATGGATGCACCAAATTACAATAGCGAAAAGAAATCAGCTGGTGGGCTGCTATATAGGTCTTGAGTGAGAACACCCTTCCATACTGTTGAAGTTCCTCCACAAGAGGCTCCATGAACAAATCAAAATCCTTTCGAGGACTTTTGGACCTGGGATGAGCAAAACCATGTAGTTTGATTCTTTAGTGCGAACATTTGGAGGCATGTTGTGAGGATAACAAGCCTGGCCACATGCTATATGTGGCGCTCTGGTGGCCAAATCGGTTAAATCCATCTGAAGCTAAGCCAAGTCTAATGTTTCTCCGGTTGACAAACTCTTTGTGTTTATCATTGAAGCTTTTCCTCACTACCATGAGATGGATGGCTCATTACATTCGATCTCGTACTCTGGTTCCTAGAATGCCACAGTACATCCTCTCTTGTTTCACATCATGAAACAACATCACGCAATCTTGGTGTAATTGGAAAATGTCTCAGAATTATGAGAACCCTCTTCACAGCATCACCATCTTTCCATCTTGATGATTTGCATTTGGGTCATTCACTTAAGTTGGCATAATCCTTAGAGAGAACACAATTATTCTTACAAACATGGATCATATCATATCCAATTCCAACTGCACGAAGGAAATTCTTCATTTTACTGTAGGTGTGTGGCAGCTCGGCGCACAGGAAAGATTTGCGGAAAGCAGCCAACATCGCATCGAATGATTTGTTGGTCATCCGCTCAGATGTCTTCACCGAAGAAAGGTGACCATAGCTGAAAATCTTGACAGCTTATTTCACAGGGTGACACAACGTTGCATTGTTCCAACATGCGCCGCGAGTTTTTCTTCTGGTGAAAGTTCACGGAATGCACGAGCATTTCGTAGCATTATTCAATGTTGGTCAAACTCACTGGCTCCGCCACCACCACCTCCTCCTCCTCTTCCACGAGCATCGGGCAGATCAAGATGGTGATCTGCTGCTTCCACGTAGTCAATAACATTGTTCACAGCTTCACCACGATGAACCACCTAGTATATGTGACCATCCCATACAAGTGTAGATGATTTTGCCTGTTGGTGAGGTCTAACTAAATTCATACAACTGCTACAGGGCAGAGCACATTGATTTGGGACCACCGTACTCAGCTCGATAAAGTTCATGAAGTTTTCAACCCCTCGACATATACAGCGGAGAATCTTTGAGCAGAAGTTCTCCAAGTCACATCCATCATTGAACATACAAATTAGTTCTTCTACTAGATATTACAGGAAAAACATATATGCTTTTTATGAAGTCGAAAAAATACCTGGTCGATGTCTAAAGCTATGGCAAGATATTTGAGCGAGCAAATCTAAGTAAAGAAATATATGTAAAGCTAATTCAGCAAACAGATTTGAGTGCTAAATTATGGCAGGCTGTTTCAGCGTAAATGAGGCCGAGCACACAGCCATCGAACTATCGAAGGCCATCGCACAACAAAGCCGAGGCGTGCGGTATGATGCGAGTAGACCTATTACGCGGGCTGAACCGTGGCGCCCGTCAGTGCTTCGCCGGTTTACCACGGTGGATTCTGGTCCCTGCTCACAGGGGTGTTGAAGATCTCTTCCCTCGAAAACTGAAGGCAAGCGGGATCTGTATTTCCTCTTCATGACTTCATGCGGCGTTACGATCGAGCCAGAGTCTATAAGCTGCGCATCCAGCGGCCCGCTACCGCCATCTGGCGTCTGAAAATGCCAGATCCGCTTTAGCCTTGAGTCATTGTTCCTTCACCTTTGCAATCTCTGCATTATGAATGTCCTGGTCCGCGGGTTAACCTACGCCATGAGCACAGCCAGCGCATCGAATAGTTACGATAAAACTTGAGCTGGCGGGCGCCGAGGCCTCTGCCCCGCTGCCATCGGCTGTTGAACCGGCGACCATTATGCAGCAGCCGATCGAAGAGTGAAGCATCGCTTTTGTACCGGCCATGAATGTTCCAACGGGTTGGGCAGATCAAAGGAGTCCGGAATATGTCACGTCGGAACAGCCCCCAATCTGGCCATCTTGCGGTGATATAGAGACTTCGATTTCTCGATCGACGACTTCGTCGCCGAGTGAGCAGCGGTTTATCCACAGATTCTGATCCGTCCTCTTGATTTCCTCCGTGGATAACTCCACGAAAGCATGTGGCGGCGGCCGGTTGCTGGGCAGGTTTACCGCGCGGCCAAACCGTCTCGGCGAGTCGGTGCAGATGTCGGCTCGGGACCTGGCTCACCGATCTTGCCGATGAAAGCGTGTATGCCACCAAAGGGACCGGTACCCGTACTCAATCGAGCGGCCTCGGGGCCCAGCCTGCATCGTCGATGTAGAGCTTGCCGCATGACGACTCTTGGTCATCGGCCTGGCGTAGCCTTGAGTCCTTGAGCTTGCCCTCCAAGATCATCAAACCATCGTCGCGATTGCCCCACGGTGGGCGCCAACTATCGTGGTTTTGTCACGGCGGATGTCCTCATGAAAGGACTTAGTTGCGGAACCATCGCTACTGGGTTAACCCGAGGGTTAAGCGGACACCAAGACACGAGAGTTATACTAGTTCGGCCCCTTCGATGAAGGTAAAGCCTACGTCTAGTTTGTGATGGGATTGATGTGGTCTCGATGACTGGGGAGCGGACAACCGCCTAGACCTCGAGTTGTTCTCTGTCCCTAAATCGCCGCGTGGTCGTCCCCTTATATACATGGGTTGGCCTTGGCTGGTCTCTGAAGTCCGAGGCCGACTTCGTATAAGTGTTAAACTCGGTCTCTCCTTCCTTATCTTACAACACAAGTTACATGACTATGGCGGTTTTACCATCATGGGCCCTAATCCACCTTTGGGCTCCGGGCCTCTAAGTTTCATAGTAAAGCGCATCTTACGAGTCTTCGTGGGCTTCAATGTGGTGAGGGTGAACCGGCCCCTCTGGGCGGTTTACACTCGATAATTACCCCAACAAGTGCGGACGGTGAACATGATATCGCAACCCATATACCCAAAAGGGGCGAGGCGTGCGAAGGGCGTATATGCGATGGAGCAGATCGCCCAGTTCAACCCATGGTCTTCCTGCCCGATCACCTTAGATCGAAGGACCACCCACTAGCATCCGTCCACGGCGGTTTCGCCGCATTGGTTCTTGACCCAATTATTGGATTTCACCTCACCGAGTCCTGATGGGCTGGCGGTAGCAGCCTGAACCTGCTTTATCAGGATACAGTGTGCAAAATGGGCATAGACCCCTCAAGGATTAAACCTACAAAGACAACCTTTAAAGGCGTCATACCGGGTGTAGAGGCCAATTGTATGGGCTCAGTTACACTCGAAGTGGTCTTCGGATCCCCGGATAACTTCCAAAGCGAAGCGTTAATCTTCGACATAGTCCCGTTCCGCAGTGGCTATCACGCCTTTGCTTGGGCCGAACCACATTTGCAAAGTTCAATGCGGTGCCACACTCGCATACCTCAAGCTCAAGATGCGAGGCCCTCGAGGTAATCACGGTTAATGGAAACACCGAGCGCTCTCTCCGAACAGGAGGAGCACAGCGGCCCTCGTGGCGGAGGTGCAAAGCAGCCTCTCACGGCAATTCTCGAGTCCGGACAACATCAAGCGGCGCCGGAGTAACCTACAACAAGACCGCTGGCATGATTCAAGCGCAGCGTAGCAATCGGCTAACCCAGCCCTCGCGAAATTGCGAAGCTAGTATTACGCGTACATAATTACGCTCTGGAGATACCATGGGCATATGGGGAGGGCACGACCACGACACGCCAAGAATGCGGCTCGGCCGGACCGGGGCTCTGATTGTGTCATTATTTTCTTTTTCTTTTTCACTTTCGGGACTCCATTTTCAGAGGTCCTGTCGGCACTAGAATCGCCGAACTCACGATGCAACAGCCAGGAAGCGAAAGCCCGTCGAGTGTTGGTGGTCTCTATTACGAGCATTATACTGTTTTACATACCATCCGCAGCTTACCCTTGGAGGGACATGTTAGATAGTCCCATCCCTTGCTTATCGCACTATTTGTATCGTTCTGCTTTCATTGCAGTACCTTTTTGAATAAACAATACATAGCTTTTGCTTATTATTGTACTCCTTTCTTACATATGTTCATTTTACGACATGTTGCACCCGTACACTTTGGTACGGCCAATACACCAGGGGCTTAAGTACCCCAAAATCATGGTGTGATAAGTCCGAACACTTTCACAAGTGCGGCACCCCGAACTTATAGCATTATATGAATCGGATCCGAATCATGTCTTGGGTCAATAGTTGGGTTTGCCCGGCTCCCGTGTTTTGGTACCTTACGTTCCGTTATATCGGCTAAGGTAGCACCGGGAGAACCACTGCGATTGTGCCCAGTTGAGCTGGGTCGAGCACCTCGATGGAAAGCTAAAACTGACCGTCATGATTGGGCGAGAGCGATCGCTGTTCGAAGGTTTTTGGGTCCCTAAAGACTTATGCGCTTAAGCGAGGAACGAATTGTCCGCCAAAGCGTGGATAGCGCCCGAACTCGGTCTTCGAATACTAGGGGCCGCCGAAATTTAAAATTATAGAATTCTATGGCTAAGTGAGAGTGTTCAAGCATTATAAGTCCGGTTGCCTTGTTCGTTCGTTGGCGCCTCCCTAGATGGACCCAGAATGGGAACAAGAGTGCTCAAGTTTATCCCGAACACCCGGCACTTTCGTGGCATGGGGCTGAAGCCAATGACTTGCCATCTCTCAAATTTTGATAAGCGGCCGCCTGAAGGTAATATTTTAAATTAATAAGCATTGCTTAAGCGCATATGAACAAGTTTTCGGTGTACGGGATAACAAATGCGAGTCTATTCAAAATTACATCTTTGGAGCACTCATCCGCTATTCGGTGGGCACCCTTGAGAGAGCCCTCATAGTACATTCGGCGTGCGATGTTCCTTGCCCTTCGGTGGCCCGTCCGTCACAAGCTTCTCTGCATCCAGCTTGCCCCAGTGCACTTTGGCGCGGGCAAGGCTCGACGGACACCTTCAATGCAGAGGCAGTGCTTGATGACTTCAATTCATGGACGGCGTCCACCAGCCGCTGCACTAAGCCGAAGTAGCTCCCAGGCATGGCTTCCAATGGCCACAGCCGAACTATCGGGCCCTTCATGGCCTGTTCGGCGACCTTGTGGAGCTCGACCAGCTGCTTCAGCTGGTCGCTCAGGGACACCGGATGTCCGGCCTCGCCATATTGAGACCAGAACACCTTCACCGTTGAGCTCCCCTCCTTGGCGCGGTAGAATGCGGCAGCATCAGACACACTGCGGGGCAGATCTACGAATGCTCCTAGAGAGCTCCGAATCCGGGTAAGTAATAGGTAATTCACTTTCACATGCTTGGTTTGCATAAAGAATACCTTACCCGCCGCTATCTTATTTAGCGATTCAATCTCCTGGAGAGCTTTTTGGGCCTCGGCCTTAGCAGCATTGGCACTCTCAAGAGCCGAGGCAAGCTCGGACTCTCGGGTCTTCGAGTCACGCTCCAAACCCTCGTGTTTTTCCACGAGAGCCTGGATCTCTTGCCGCACCTCCGCCGGCTGCGCCTCCCCCTTTTCTCGCTTGGTGAGTTCCGTAGCCGCTTTGTTTTCGGCCACGGACACCGCTTCCTTCAGGGCCGCCACCTCGTTAAGTGGCCCTGCTGATACCCATGTTATTCCTGTTATTTTTTTGCAACCAAAACCTTTTCTATAAGGTATTTCTTTAATAAGGTACTACTTACCTTCCTTTTCCTCGAGCTGCTTCTTGGCTTGGTCGAGCTCGTTCTCGGACCGCTCGAGGCTCTGCTTCAATGCATCGACCTCCACAGTCAGTGCGGCAGAGGTCAGCAGCATACCCTGCATTCCCATATTGACATACTTATGTTAGACTCCTGCGTATATCTTTTTAGATCCTTAGTCCGGCTTTTCTTTCCGAACACCGAACTAAGCATCGAGAACTCTCTGTCTATCTGGTAATATTTTTACATGTTCTAACTTACCTCAAAGCTGTTAGAAGGCTGGTACGAGCTTCGTCAGTCCGCTCTTGGCGGCCGAACTGTCCGGATCACCGCACTCATAACGGTGTGGTGCTCCTCCTCGATGGAAGCGGCTGTTAGCGTCTCCGATAAGCTATCCGGTGCCTCGGTTGGGCCGGAGGACATCGGCGTCTTACCCTTCTTACGAAGGACCGCTTGCGGACTCCGGAACCGCTGAAGGTTCGGCATGGAGTCGGACAAGGGCGGACTTAGAACCTGAGGTCTTGCCCCCATGCGCTGAGTCCGGGAGGTTGCCTCGTGGCGCCTCCTGCGCCACCTCCTTTTGACCAGGCCCCCCTTGGGGCACCACCTCGGCGTCGTCCGCAGCGTGAGGCGAGGAGGCGGTCGGAAGCGAAGTACTCTCAATTTCCGACGAAACCAGGGACCCGCTCGTTGAAGGGGCGAACTCGCCCTTGGGCGGGCTGCATGATTGTTCGACATTAGAGAACACTCTGCAATAATAAAAAAGCCATGGGTATCCCGACACTTACGATCTCGCCAGGGGCTTGGCCCTTGTCGGCCAATCCTCCTCGTCGTTGTCGATGTTGGTGGAGAAGTCGGAGGAAGGTTCTTCCTTCTTGGACCCTCCGGCCTCCCGGTTAGGCGGCCTTCCTTTTCTTCTCCTCCCCGGCTGGGAGAAGCTTCTTTCCTCCTCCTCATCCTCGGGGAAGATTACGCTTGAGAATCGACAGCACTAGCGTCGGGAGCTCCTTCGAGTTCCCGTGGCCTCCTTCTTAGCCTTCTTCTCCGGCACCACATGGGGTACCGGAGCCAGCAGCTCCGTCAATCGGTCTTCCGCTGGGTCTTCGGCAAAGGGGCGGACAGTTAATTTGTCCGTGCGTCTTCAGCCAGTCCTGTCAAAGATTAGGGATTTTAGATCCCATAGAGTCAATCTATGAAAAAGAGTCCGTAAAGGTAAAATAACACCTCGCCGGCTTGGCGCGCGAGCTGTATCCATGATCTTTGTTAGCGGATGCGGGAACTTTAAGCGCCCTTGAACAGCACCTTCGAGGCATCTTCGTGCGTAGTGTCGAAGAGCGGCTCAGAACCGGTCTGTGCGGATCGAACTCCACAAATTAAAGGCCCGTTGTTGGCATGGGAGAATCCGGCGGATGAGCATCACCTGGATTACGTCGACAAGCACTGAGATTCTTGTCCACCAGGTTTGAGACGCATATGCGGAGTCCGGATAGCTTCGTCCGAATTCCCCCACGTCGAGCTTGTCTCTTTCCATGACGAGAGCCGTGTGGGAAAGCCAGATCTGAATTCGAGGCGGCCACCCATTTGGGGTCAGCGTGGCTCGGTGATGTAGAACCACCCGATTGCCACCTTTATTGTCTCCACAAAAGGCGCCCTCGAGCCATAGGACTTTGGACATCTTGCCAACCATGGCGCCTCCACTTTTCTGCTTGACGCCGCCCACAACCTTGGCACGACATTGAAGGTCTTGACCATAGGCAGTGGGGCTGGATGTAGAGGAAGGCCTCGCACCTGACGATAAACGCCCGATATGTTGAGGATGAAATTCGGGGCCAGGTCATGGAAGTCCAGGGCGTAGTAGAGCATGAGTGAGGGAGTCCGGATTAGGGGTGTCGGATTGCGGACTACCATCATCGGCGGACTATCATCGGCGGACTATCATCATCAACGGACTCCAAGACTATGAAGATACAAGATTGAAGACTTCACCCGTGTCCGGATGGGACTTTCCTTGGCGTGGAAGGCAAGCTTGGCGATCTGGATATGTAGATCTCCTACCATTGTAACCGACTCTATGTAACCCTAGCCCTCTCCGGTGTCTATATAAACCGGATGGCTTTAGTCCATAGGACTACAATCACAACAACCCTTACAATCATACCATAGGCTAGCTTCTAGGGTTTAGCCTCCTTGATCTCGTGGTAGATCTACTCTTGTAAACATCCACAATATCAATATCAATCAAGCGGGGCGTGGGTTTTACCTCCATCAAGAGGGCGAACCTGGGTAAACATCATGTCCCTTGTCTCCTGTTACCATCCGCCTAGGCGCACAGTTCGGGACCCCCTACCCAAGATCCGCGGTTTGACACCGACATTGGTGCTTTCATTGAGAGTTCCTCTATGCCGTGACCGATAGGAAGGATGCCTCCTCCGTCTTCAAGGGCGGTATTTTCATCAAAGGAGCCTTGGCCGCCGACCAAACTATCCGGCTAGGTGGTTTCTTATGACCGCCGGTCCGCCATCGCTTCGACAACGACCTCTCAAGTCGTCAAAAGCAATTTTCACGTCAGCTCGGAATTAGATCGGTAATTTGGATCAATAGAGCTCTCGTCCGTAAGCGAGCTCTTGGATCGCATCGCCGCTCTGGGAGTCGCTTCTGATCTGCGATCAGATTGGGCTTAAAACCGATCGAGAGAAATTAACTCTCCCAGGTCACCCACCATGTTGCGATGGTAGAGGAACAATGCGGCGGCTTCTCTGTATTGAAAACTAGTCATGTCCGGATCCCGAACCCCCACACGGATTCCAGCGGAGGGGCGGGCCGATCAAACACTGAACTTAAAGTAGGCATCGGACCGGACTCGTTGGACAACGTCCAGAAATCAAGCTTCAAAATTGGAAACTTCTCGGCCTTGAGCCTTGAGATGGGTAGGGTTCGGACTTAGTTCCACCCACCCGCCCGGACATATGCGATCTAACTCTAATTCGGCAAGAACCCGCCGAGGCAGTACATCACTCTTGGGCCGATTCCTCCTGGTTATGGACAGGATAAAGGACTGCCGAGAGGAAAAGCATAATCTCGGTCTTACGCAATAATTGCACGGACAAGGGAATCCTAAGCGCCATAAGTCGTCCAGCGAAATTACACGCTTTGCTGACTTGGTGACCATCGTACAAAATCTTGTGCGATGGAGAGCGCTGAAAACCGAAAGTAAATTTTGGGATAATCCGCCCCGAATACATCCCTAGTCCGGAACCAAAGGTGCATCATCATCAAGCACACAG
Source organism: Aegilops longissima (assembly GCA_021605205.1). Classification (NCBI taxonomy): domain Eukaryota; kingdom Viridiplantae; phylum Streptophyta; class Magnoliopsida; order Poales; family Poaceae; genus Aegilops; species Aegilops longissima. The sequence goes on from JAHIAM010000763.1 coordinate 32,576, forward strand.
GTTGAATACTAAAAACCAAAAACCCCTAAAAGTGCGGAACCGTCTTTGGAGGGCTGGCTAAGCAGACCCTGCAAAATTCATAGCATAGAGGCGCCACTCCAACTCATAGCCTTGAGCATGTTGGATACTCGGCAGGTGGCCAAAAGTGGCGAAGAGCTTCTAGCTTCAATCCCAGCCCAGCAACACCGATGCGGTGTTAGCAGTCTTGAGACTTTCGCATCCAATAACATGCGAAAATGACAACTCCATAACCTTGCGAAGTCTACCAAGTAGCAACAATAAATCCATGGGCGACACGGCTATTACCTTCAATGCCGTGGCGAACCTAAATTCGAACTGCCGGGCACCGGCCGCATTGGTCCTCGGCCCGATAGTAGGCGGCTTTCGCCTTACTAAGGTACTCATGGATGGCGGCAGCGGACTAAACCTCATCTATGAGAAACCCTCCGAAAAATGGAAATAGTGGAACCGCATTGGCGAAGCAGCACAACCTTTAGAGGAATAATCCCCAGGGAAGCATGCTGCACAAGAAAAATCACGCTGGACATAGTGTTCGCTCGCGGACAATTACAGGTCGAGGAGGTCACATTTCAAGTGGCTCCATTCAGCAGCGGATATCATGCTTTATTAGGGCGAGAGGCATTCACAATTTTCAAGCTATACCCCATTATGGGTACATGAAGCTTAAAATGCCGGTCCCAGCAGAATTATCACTCTCGCTAGTGATCCGAACATAGCACTCGCGCCAAAAATAAGACAGCCGCACTAGCCCTCGAGGCACTATCAAAGCCCTAGCGGCGAGGAACTCACCGCGATCGCTCCACGGTGAACAGGGGCGATGTGATACTTGATAAAAGATCCAAGTCCACCTCTTTTAAACCAGCGGATGAAATAGTCAAATTCGAGGTCTACCCAGCGGACCCCACGAAGGCGGCCTCCATCGGGGCTGGTGAACCACGATGTAGGCGCGCTCTGCGAAATTCGCCGGGAAAATTGGGACATTTTGCTGGCACCCCTCGGATATGCGGAATCCCACATGATTGGCGAGAACACAGCCTAAACATCCTAAAAGGATTCAAGCCGATCAAACAGGCTCTTGACGATTTTCGAACCCAAAAGACAGGCAATGGGAGAGGAGCTAGCCAAGCTATTGGAAGCGGATTCGCCGAGACATCAAGCACCGGATTGGCTAGCAAACTTGGTAATGGTACCAAGAAGGACAAATCCTGGCGCCTATGTGTCGATTTCAAAGACCTAAATAAGGCCTGCCCAAAGGATCCCTTCCCCTCCCGCATCGACCAAATCATCGATGCCACCGCGAAACACGATTCATTGTGCTTCACGGGCGCATACTCGGCTATCATCAAATCAAGATGGCGAAGCGGATCAAGCCGCAACGGCATTCATTACTCCATATGGACCATTCTGCTTCAACACGATGCCCTTCGGACTTAAAAACGTCGGCGCAACATATCAGCGCATGATTCAGACATGTCTGGCTACCCAGATCGGCAAAACAGTAGAGGCATACGTGGACGACGTAGTCGTCAAAACTAAACACGTCGAAACTCTAGTAGACGACTTGAGGCTCACATTCGACAGCCTCAGAGCATATGACATCAAGCTGAATCCGGAAAAATGTGTTTTCGGTGTACCAGCTGGAAAGCTGCTGGGCTTCATCATTATCCGGTAGAGGAATTGAAGCAAACCCAGCCAAGATCCGAGCTCATCACAGTTAGATATCCCAAAGACCTCAAGCAAATACAAAAATTGACCCGGATGCGTGGCGGCTCTAAGCCGCTTTATCTCCCGTCTAGGAGAAAAGGCATTACCCTCTATCGCCTCCTCGGTAGCCGAACACCGAACGAACACCAGTGGGCGGATGCTGCCACCGCCGGACTCGAAGAAATAAAGGCCATATTGGCAACAAATCCGGTCTGGCTGCGCTAACCTGGGCGAACCAATGTTGTTATACATCGCAGCTACGCATCAAGTTATAGCGCGGTACTGCGTCGTCGAGCGAGAAGCGAGAGGGCATAAATTCCCTCTTCAAAACCAGTATACCACGTATCCTTGTGTTAACCCCCCGCAAGTCCGTTACCGCACTATCGGAAGATAGCATACGCGGTGTTCATGGCATCCGGAAGCTCCGACACTACTTTCAAGAGTGTTCGATAACGGTGGCCTCGAAGTACCATAACGACATTATAAACAACCGCGATCGCGACGGGCAGGATTGCAAAATGGGCCATTGAGCTCTTACCATTTGATATATCTTACAAACCTCGTGAGCTATAAAGTCACAAGTTTTGGCTGACTTTGTCGCTGAATGGACGGCGAACTCCCTAAAGAATCTGGCGCATACTCAATTGGATTATGCACTTCGACGGCTCTAAAATGTTAGCGGATGGGGGCTGGCGTCGTATTGGCGTCCCGACCGGAGACAAAGTCAATCGTACTTCAGATAATGTACACGGACTCCAACAACGCGGCGAATCGAGGCCCTTTTACACGGTTTCCGGATGGCAATCTCCATGGGCATTCAACGCCTAGAGTGCGCGAGGACTCAAACCTGCAATATCCCAAATAAGCGGAGACTTTGGCGCCAAAGATCCGAAAATGGCATGATATCATAGCGCTGTCCTAAAATGTCAGCCCGGTTCGAAGGTCTTGAATTCCATCCGTGGCCGGGACAATAACCAAGCAGCCGGCGTCTTGCACGCATTGGCAAAAAAGCGACGCTGTCCCTCTAACATCTTCTGGAGCGGCTCTTCAAGCCATCCGTACTATGGGAAGAGGAGTTCGGAACTAACAATCCGGAACAAGCCGCACCAACGGCGATCCAGCCGATGACATAACACCCTCCGCCCACGACATAATGGCAGTAATTGCCCGTGGACAGAACCATTCCTCGCCTACTTGCTTAGGCAGGAGCTTCCCAAGACCAAAATGAGGCCCGCTGCATTGTCCGTGATCTAAAGCCTACAAGGTCTATGAGGAGAACTTTATAAGAAAAGCACAACGGAGTCCTTCAAAGGTGTATATCCGAAGAGGAAGGCGAAACCTCTGGCTGAAATTCATGCGGACTAGGCGGACACCACGCCGCAGCTCGGGCCCTTGTAGGAAAGGCATTCCGTGCAGGATTTTTCTTGGCCGACGGCTCGAGCAGCAGCTCGGGACTTAGTCAAAGATGTGTCGGTTGTCGGCTCTTTGCTAATCGAGCCATATGCCACCCGCCCTCAAAACTATACCAATTACCTGGCCGTTCGCGGTGCAGGGGCTTGACATGGTTGGACCACTTAAAGGGAACCCACAAGCAAAGGTACCTATTGGTCATGGTGGATAAATTCACCAAATGGATAGAGGCCAAGCCAGTTAAAATGGCGAGTCGGGCCGGTGATAGACTTTATATCCGGGTAGTACACCGTTATGGTGTCCCCACAGCATCATCACCGATAGCAGCACGAACTTCACCGCCGATGAGGTTAAATCATGGTGCAAAAATATGGGCATCAAGCTCGATTACGCTTGATCTATCATCCTCAAACCAGCGGTCAAGTGGAGCGAGCAAATGGTCTAATAATGGCGGCATCAAACCCGGACTAGTGCGGTCCCTTACGAAATCCGACACGCCTTTGGGTAGAGGCTTGACTCCGTACTACGGGGGCTGCGGACAACGCCTAACCGTACCACGGTTCACACCATTTTTATGGTATCTGGCGCCAAAGCAGTTTTGCCTGCGACATCATTCATGACTCACCTCGAGTGCGCATGTATGCGAAGAAAGAAGCGAGTTGGATCGGCGGGACAGCTTGGACACATTGGAGGAAGCGCGGCGTCGCCAAGGCTCGTTCCGCATTCTATCAATAGCAGGCTCGAAGATACCAAAGCGAGAAATACGGGCCAAGACTTACAGCGTTGGCGAACTGGTTCTCGCTGCCGGACAAGAAAAAGGACAAGCTCAAGCCCAAATGGGAAGGCCCCTTCATCATCGATCAAGTCTGACCGGCGGGCGTACCGTCTCTGAAATGCATCGGATAACCGACTCGAGCGAACCCATGGAATGCAGCCCGCCTCCGGCGATTCTATGCCTAGCGCCGGACTAAGAGTTCGTCCCCTTCCCCCGTCCAAATTTTTTTTTTATTTCAGCTGCCTTTTGTTTATCTTTTTCTTCTCAACCCTATTCATCCAAGCCTTAAAGGGCTTTACCCGCGCAACGTTCGCGCACAATTGATGTGCTACCCACACTCATTATACCTGGGGGCTTCTTTACCAGAAGCTTAATTATACGGGCTTCATGCCCGGCATGTGTCAAGCCTCCACATGTACCTTTTATTCACCATTATATGCATCGATATGACTTAAGTTTTGGCCAAGCTGGGTTGCTGGCTCCTTTGCTTACCCCTCGTTCCGATTGTTCAGCTAGGAGGTAAAGGAGCACCTCTGCGATTATTCTTGCCGGGTCGGCGGATGTGTACCTCGACGGGTGAAGCGAAAGCTAAGCGTTCTTAAGGGAATATTCGATCGGTGACTCAAAAGATGATTTTTATCCACTTATTTATCTGCCCCGGATGTTTTCTGCTCTTTTTGCAGTCGGACATGCACTTTAGGGCATGCCACCCCAATGGAAAGGAACCCTTAAAGGAACTATTCTCTGGAAGATGTTTCTTACTAACCATGTAATATAACATAACTAGTTGGGCACTTATGCGATAAAGCACTGATGACCCCTACGCTGGTCTCCATGCATACCCGGTTGTTTCATAACCGAGAAGGTATTCGGACACCTCCGGACTCTAGGGTCCCGAGGTCGAAGCGAAAAGGTCGGCAAAGACAAGCGATCTACAATCCGGCTAGAAGGCATTTTGTATGTCATTTTATAATATATTGTCAAATCAATGATTGTATTCTTCCTCAATCCGTCTAACAGGTTGTCTAATTTACAGTCCTGTTGGGAAAATTTTTGACCAACTCCACTTGGCGTATACTAAACTCACAGGATCTCCTTCCCATCGGGCCCCACAGGTCGACTTGACCATGTGGTTGGGATCCGCCTTCTTGTACCAGCGTCTTCACCATGGCCCAGGCCTCCACAGCACCTTGCGGCAGGCGAAATTTTCCATACATGGGCGCTGCGCACTCCTGCAGCTTCTCCGCAAGCTCCCAAGACCCTCGGGTATGGAGAAGGCTGGCCATAACGCTGGGCAGCGCCACTCATAGCCTGCCGAACTTCGTTCGATCAGTTGTAACAATTGGAAGTTGATCACCCGTTATTACGGGCATCTCCTCCAGCAGGGCGACACTGTGAGCATACCTACGGATATATTACATCACATTGACTTCCTCGCCGAACTCTTCTTTTCAAAGGAGTTCGCTCAAGCACTACTAAATATGCAGCGGCAAGCCGTTGATTCTCCTTAACGGAGCCCGACAGCTCGGCCCGAACGCCTTTCAGCTCTTCTCCAAGCTGGGCATGGGCATCTTGGAGCTTGTTCCTTCCATGCTGCACCTTATGCAGCACCCTCTCGCCGGCCTTTAGTTGGCGTAGAAGTTCTTGTCTGTCCGTATCTTGTCCGGCAGCACCTGCAATGTCATTTTTTAGACTTGCGCCACGACCAAGCGCTACTTATCTTTCTAAAAATAATGCGTTACGGGAGAGGTCCTTGCGTTTCCTCCTGCGCGGAAAATCGGCCTCAAGTTGGGCCTTGCACTCTTGCAACTCTGAGAGACAATCGAGTATTCTTCTCGGTAAGATCCTGCATTTCATATGATCCTTAAATCAGTTAATATAACTACTTTAAGTCTCGGGAGCTCTTGGCATATACAACTATTAAATTCTCTTACCCGTATGTCTTTTACATCTACTGCTCGTAGCTCTGGTAAAACTATCTTGAGCAGCACGAAGGTGCACGTCCCCGTGTTAAAGGCATTCAGCGCCTCGGGGAGAAGCCGCGCGTCCACGAAATACTGTCCGGTGGCGCCTGTGATTCAGGGCACTCTCCACCTCAGACTTGGTGGCGGACAGTCTTTCGGCATCCTCCGTCGGAGGAACGTCCGGCTTGCGCCTTGCACTCGCCTCCCCCTCCTGACCGGGTGCGGGAGCCCGGCTGGTAGAGGTTGGATTGACAACTTCCGCCCGCGATCCGGCGGGCGCTTTTTCCTATAAAGTCATGAGCACTCAAGCGCTTCCTAGGAGCGTTGCTCTAAAGATAATGAATTGTGATCTACACCTTGCGGCGACATTTCGGTCGCGCGCGCTCCTCTTCCGCTGGCGGTCGAGGCTGGCCCTTGTTGGTCAGCCACCGTGGGCTCGGCTTCTCGCCTAAGGCGCCTCCTGCAGCGCCATCATATCACGGTGGTGAAACAAGCAAGGAAGGAATAGCGGTATTGGGGCTTGACGCAATACACAGGAAGCGGATATAGTCCGGGATAGTCTGCCGTGATGGTGACTAAAGCGTTGTCCATGCTAAGCTGGTGGAACACCCGTCGATTAGCTCCACCTTTATGTCGGATCCTCTTGGAGGCGGATCCGGGATCTCTGGATCCTCGGGCTGCGGAGCGGACTCAGCATTCCTCCACAGTCCGGCGCGGTTCTGCGTCGAAGAAGAACACAATGTAAAAACTTAAGTTTGAAAGGCGCAGGTCGGACACGCTGGTGTTCACTTACCCAAGGCGGGATTGTTCATGGAAAACCCATTTAGCGGGTTCGTCGAAGGAAATCCTCCTTCTCCCCTTATACAGGCGGACAAGATCGTCGCGGATCTTGGCCGATTCCGACCTCTGCGGCCATGGCGGGTGGCATCGTCCTCCCGTTGAAATCCCACATGGGTGGCCTGTATTGTAGTGGCTGCACCCCGCGTAATGCATGTTGCCATGACTCGATCATGGTCAACCGGGCATGGGCGATAACCTTATTGGCCCATCGGATAATGGGCGCTCTTGTCTTCCTCGATCGGGGCTCGCGGGCGCCAACTAAAGCGTTTCTTGAGAGGAGCATTGCTGAACTCCGGGAGGCCGACCGAACAGGGTCCGGCGGTGGGCGTCTTCTATATAAAACCATTCGAAGGCCGGTCTTGAGCGCCTTCTTAGGGGTTCCGGATGGATATCCGGTCCGGCAATCGCCATATTTGGCGCCGCCCACTTGATATATGGACCCCTCGTGAGAAGCGGGTACAAGGCAAAACAACCTCTTCCCACAGCGAAGTGGGGCTCGATGCCAGGAAAAGCTCGCAAAGAGCTCGTAACCCGCAATATGCAGGATTGAGGCGGGCGTGAGGTGATGGAGCTGGAGTCCGTAGAACTCCGAGGAGCCAGCGAAGGAATGGATGTACAGAAATCGAGCCCCTTATCGGATAGGGGACGAAGCATACCGCTCCCCTTTGTTGGGATTAGGGATAACCTCTGCTTGCTTCCCACCTTTGTAGGTGGCAAGCCCGGCTCGAACCGGGACCATGAAGGCGGAGGAGATATCCCCCATTTGGAGCTTCACCAGTTCGTTGTGCGAGGCAGCATCTCCTCAATCTCTGGCAAAGGGCTGGGAGCGCGAGAAGAAGAGCCAGTTGACGGTCCATGATGGAATGGATTCTTGGTCGAAAGCGCTCCGATGAGTATTTGCGAGAGGAAGATGGTGATTTGGATCTGGATTCTTGCCTCCCTTATAGGCAGATTGTTCGCACAACTAGGGGTAAAACATAAAGAGACCACGGCTTTTCACATTACGCGGCAGCGTGGAAGAAGGCCATTCTTTGGGCGTGGAAGCCAAGGCGCACAACATTGATGAGGAAGCGGACACATTGGCGGTACATGGAACTTAAAGGAGAACCCGCCTTGCAGCGCCGAAGACTACATGCATCTGGACTTATCGTCATTGAAGCCTGGTTGGGAGACTCTTGAGGAGTCGGATTAGGGGTGTCCGGATTGCGGACTACCATCATCCGCCGGACTACCATCGGCGGGACTATCATCATCAACGGACTCCAACACTATGAAGATACAAGATTGAAGACTTCACCCGTGTCGGATGGGACTTTCCTTGGCGTGGAAGGCAAGCTTGGTGATCTGGATATGTAGATCTCCTACCATTGTAACCGACTCTATGTAAGTAGCCCTCTCCGGTGTCTATATAAACCGGATGGCTTTAGTCCGTGGGACTACAATCACAACAACCCTTACAATCATACCATAGGCTAGCTTCTAGGGTTTAGCCTCCTTGATCTCGTGGTAGATCCACTCTTGTAAACATCCACAATATCAATATCAATCGAGCAGGGCGTGAGGGTTTTACCTCCATCAAGAGGGCCCGAACCTGGGTAAAACATCGTGTCCCTTGTCTCCTGTTACCATCCGCCTAGACGCACAGTTTGGGACCCCCTACCCGAGATCCGCCGGTTTTGACACCGACAATGAGCCCCCGGACAAATAGGTGAAGTGGAAAACCTAGTCTGTGGAGGAAGTGGGGGAGAAACACCACCCTCTCATGGGGCCTGGGGGTTGGAATAAGCTGCCCCGCATCGGGCAGCCTATGCGGGATGTCGCCGGACAAATATCCGGCCTCCCGCAGTCTTGTGATGTGCCCCTCCGTGATGGAGGAGGCCATCCACCTGCCTCCCGCTCCTGACATGGTTAGAGAAAGGTTGAGGTGGGATGTGCGGACTTAGGCGCTGGGCTCGAGTCTTGTGAAATGGACGAGCAAAAGGAGGAAGAAGGCGTGGGTGAAAAGGTGGATCCTTATCTATGGATGGACGAAGCTATCGTCCCACACCAACTGGTAAAACTCGCTTATCTCCCAAGCGCCGTAATCAATGGCGGATTAGTTACCAGCGTCCGTATTGATGAGAATCCCGGAATAAGGGGCACGATCTATGCTTTGATAAGGCGTGCCAAGAAAACCGCCTCGCTAAGCGCGCTAAGGTGGAGCGGTAAAAAGCGATTAGTATAAAGGCCTGGCGTGGTGTGATCTCACGCCCACGGGTAGGTCAACAGATCTGTGCAAAAGTTATTCTCTCTCGATGGTATGTGGAACTTGTTTTGCGAGCGAACACTATCCTTGTGTTCAAAACCTTCTATGAAGTATTCGGAGGAGGAACCCGCCTTGCAATGCGAAGACAATATCTGCGCCGGACTCGTCATCATTGAAGCCTGGTTCGAGGGGAGCTCTTGAGGAGTCTGGACTAGGGGTGTCCGGATAGCGGACTATCGTCACGGCGGACTCCAAGACTATGAAGATACAAGATTGAAGACTTCGTCCCGTGTCCGGATGGGACTTTACTTGCCGTGGAAGGCAAGCTTGGCGATCTGGATATGTAGATCTCCTACCATTGTAACCGACAGTGTGTAACCCTAACCTATCCGGTGTCTATATAAACCGAGAGGTTTTAGTCCGTAGGGCGAACAACAATCATACCATAGGCTAGCTTCTAGGGTTTAGCCTCCTTGATCTCGTGGTAGATCTACTCTTGTACTACCCATATCATCAATATTAATCAAGCAGGAGTAGGGTATTACCTCCATCGAGAGGGCCCGAACCTGGGTAAAAACATCGTGTCCCTTGTCTCTTGTTACCATCCGCCTAGACGCACAGTTCGGGACCCCCTACCCGAGATCCGCCGGTTTTGACACCGACATTGGGTTTTTTATATTTGTCTCAGTTCAATAAAAAGCAGAGTTGGTGATGATGGTGTGCCTATCATCCTGCAATATAGGCCGTCCGATCTATATCTAACGGATAGGAAGGAAACTATGACAATTTACCCGCACTCCTCTCCACATTTGCAGATAAGGCTTTCCCTCGTTCATCCTTTTCTACCACAAGATCTTGATCTTCCGTGCAACGCACGGGCATCTTACTAATACTCCTACAATATGTATATTATTGTGAAAGTTCATATACACGGCGAGATTAATGCAAACACGGCAGATTTTCATTACATTTCAAACTTTTATAGGACAAAAAAAAAAGAAACCCGACCCTAAACCTATTCTGGCGGCGACCGGCGTCCATGTACGGGGCGGGGTTCAAGACTCGTGAAGTGAAGGTGCGGTCTCGGCGAGGAAGAGTAGAACACGGGATACGGACCGACCAGTTGGCACACCATGCCTGCCGCCTCCCATGCTCTACTCATCCTCGGAGAGTCCCCGACCTCGGCGGTGCGGGCGTTGGGCGGCGGCAAGTAGGGCGATGTGGTGGCGGTGCTCCGTCGTCCGCTTGTCTTGATCGCGTCCGCGTCCGGCTACGCTGCTATTGCATCGCGAGAGGCGACTTGAGCGACGGCGGCGACCTCGAGCTTCATCCCCGAAGACAAGCTCTCCCGCAGAGTGTTCGCACTTGCGGTCATGGCGGATATGGTGCCAGGTAGGAGGACGATGCGCTATGGTGTGCAGGTTAGCTAGGCGTTGCGCTTTAACTAGCGCATTCCGGTGAGGCCAAGCGTCCGGGTGCGTCATTAAGTCGCCGGAGTTGGTTCCTCGGGCACCGAGCCTCTTAACGACGACATACAAACGGACGGCATGAATGCGGGCAGCTGGCGCCGGCTGGGAACGCACCGCACGATGGCACGAGGGACGAGGGCTTTGGTGTGCTAGGGTAGTCAGCTGCGGTTGTTTCAACGTTGGAGATGCCCTTTTCTCAATTGCGATCCCTGCATGTCATTGAAAAAGCAATACGACCCGGCATGGTCTCAGGTCCAGAGGATGCAGTTGGCCGCGCTACACCACTCCGCGGACGCGTCGCGACACCCCGTGCATCCTCGACGAGCCAGGTGTTGGCGTGTGTTTGGATTGTGGCCAAAGTGCACCTTACCAAAATTTTGGTCATGACCCAAAGATTGGTCTTTGTTTGGATGGTTGCCATTTCTTTGGCATCAATGAACTCTAGCCAACTCTAGTTCATTTTTTTTGCCAATGTCGGCCAAATCATGGGCAACCAATACCTCGACCAAATTTTTGGCTACCCAATGCTTTGATGGGGCAACCTTGGGCACAAACCAAACATACCGTCGGTCATGCCACAGCACTAACGCCACCCTCGGCACACTGAAACCGACTGTATCTATCAACGATATGAACGTGTAAGCTCACCATGATCGCCGTGTCGAGGCGGTGCTGGAGCTGCGCCTGTTGTTGGCCCCAACGACCCACATGAACGGTTGTCGGTGGCGAGAGGAGGTCGTGGGCCAGCTCCTCCATTGGACTAGTCTGTGCTATGTCGGTTTCCCTGTTTTCCCGTCCATATTCGAGCGTCAGTGCTCCGCATTGTGCATTAGGCCTTTCACTATGTAGGCCAAGCGAGGCAACTTATTGTTTATTTGAGCCATTCAAGTGTAATCATGTGGCGTTTGCTTATTTCTCATTCCTCTCCAACCCTCTTCTCCATCGATCATGTAAGCCCTCGATCGAGTCCATCCTCCTGCATGCCTCATTTGAACATTCCGCCAAGTATCATTCGCATGTACCCTCCTAGTCCTCTTTCAATAGATCTCGGACCCGAGATGAAATCGAGAGGGAGCGAGTGAAACACGTGATACCTAAGGCGGATTCAAAATTTTGAACCGGTGATCATAGCATCCGCAAATCATATATAAAGGGTATTCAATGTTCGTTTTGCTTTTGAACGTACAATATACTCCCTCCTATCCTTTCTACTTTACATACTATGAGAGGAGTATAAGTTTTATGTGTAGTCAAAGTATCTCTACTATGATGAAAAAGGTATCAACATTCAACAACGCCCAATCAATATTGTTAGATTTGTACGTACTCCTAGACTTGTACTCGAGATGGTTTCCAATTTGACTATTGACAAGATTAATAGTACTCCTTTCACATAGGTGAGTAAGTCATCTTAGGCTGTGCACCGTGACCAAGGAGGAGGGGAAAACGAGAGATATTAATGTTTATTTGCTAATTAATAGTATTGCATGCAATGAACTAACCACTGCATGTCATGTTTGATAGTCTCGGGTCATTAAAAGCATGCACACCCTCATCTCTTATTGGCTCATATGTCAAGAAACAAGAAAGCGAGGTAGAAGTTAATGCACGCGCCTCGTGTTTTGGGATTATTTGGTTTTAAGTAAGATGACTTACACACCTAGGCGGAGGAGTACATGAGATGTATAATGTGAAAATTATATCATTGGAAACTCCTTTCACATACGAAATTGACCATATGCTTTGTGTAAGTTGCATACCATATATTATTACTCTAACATTTGGTCAAAGTTAGCCTCGAAAAACGCATTAGACCATGTATGCTTTGTGTAAGTTGCATGTCATATATTATTACTCTATCATTTGTGTAAGTTGCATGTCATATACTCCCTCCGTTCTGAAATGGAAGTCTTTGTAGAGATTCTACTATGAACCACATACGGATGTATATAGATGCATTTTAAGTATAGATTCATTCATTTTGCTCCGTATGTAGTCCACCTAGTGGAATCTCTACAAAGACTTATATTTAGGAATGGAGGGAGTATTATTATTCTAACATTTGGTCAAATAGTATAGTGGAAGTGGATCTTCTGACGTAGGTATCCTGCCTTACCCTCCCTTTCGGTCACTTACTGGCGGACCCCATGCTTTCTAGGCCCTGCATGTCAGTTACTCAATGGGTTCGGCCACGTCAGGGGATCCTCATCCGTAGTATACTCCCTCTGTTTTTATTTACTCCGCATAAAGCGGAGGGGTGGTGGTATAATAAATGGCGTGGGCGGGGGGCAATGCTACGTAAATAATGTTACGTGTTTTACGTAAAGTGCAGCGTGGATAATTAGTATTGGAGAAGGGGAGGAAGGGCCCACCCACAGGGGCGTCGGTTTGCTCTCAACTGTGGTCCCTGGCGGCAACGCAAGGCGAAGAGTGTTCCATTCGGTGAGTGGCGTGGAGGGTCCAGCGTGCGGGACTGCAACGCTTGAAACGCGACAAGAGCGATGTACAGATCAAAACCGATTGACGGTCGTCACGGAACTACTATTCACACAAAACCTTCGCTGCTCGGCCTCGCCAGCCACTGCCCTAAAACCACACCAAATCTCAGCCCATTCCCCACCTTTCGATCCCTAGCCGCATCAGCGTCCCTAGTTCACGGAAAGCCATGGTGTGCCGCAAGATCACTTACTAAAAGATCTTGGCGCCGGGCGCCGCACAGAAATCGCGGCGGCGGTCGGCGCCCTGACCTCCGTTCCCAAGCTCGCTGCGGCGGGCCAATCCCGAGTTCTCCGGAGCCAAGCTACGAGGAGGAGGAAGCTGATCAATGTTCTTTGTGGAGGTCGCGGCGCGAAGGCCCCGATGGGTATGAGGCGATGGGCGTCGACTTCGTGCGGCGTCCGAGTCCCCATGGTGCGAGGGACCAGTGGTTCAACATGGCGATACTAAAGGAGGACCGGAGGCGAGGCTCAACTTCGGCGGAGCGCGCGCATGCCACTGCCATTGAGGCTCTCCTGCAGGCGGAACTGGATGTCGTGGATGTGAACCGGGCGGCGGAGGCTCATCTTGAGGTGGAGCGCGCGGATGCCGCTGTCATCGAGGCCCTCCTGCAGGCGGAACCGGACATCCTGGACATGAACCGGGCGGCAGAGGCTCGACTCAACGCAGAGCGCGCGGATGCCGCTCTCGTCGCGCCTCCCGCAGCGGAACCGAAGTCTGGACTTGAGCCGGGCGGCGGAGGCTCGACTCGACACGGAGCGCGGATGCCGCTGCCATCGAGGCCCTCCTGCAGGCGGAACCGGACGTCCTTGACTTGAACCGGGCTGTGCTCTCGTCCGTGCAGAGCGCCCGCACGCTCCGCTTGAACGAGTATCTGGAGGCCGAGGACAACCACGGTGCGGAGACACACGTCGGCAGCGACGGCTGGTTCGCGCCGGCAGCCAAAGACGACGAGGCCGTCTCTTTCCACGAGCAGTGATAGTTTTTCTTTATGTTGTTGTTTTTATGGATCTTTTGCTGTGTTAAAACATACTATTTGTTATGAAAGTCGCCTGACTTGGGTCAGTCTACCATTTCAGGCGGTTGGATGAATATCCTACGTCTCCTAACCCTTCTTTCCTTCTTCCTCGCCTCTTCTTCTTCCCCAACAGACCACCGCACGGGCCGTACGGATTCTCCCCAACATGCGGTTGGAGAAACATACTCTATGAACGAAAATTATGTGTCAGCGATAGGATGGCTGAGTTTGGTTTGTTCACATGTGACAGCACGTGTCAGTGAGGGTGCGTTCCCTTGGTTGGGTTTGCGGCGTGCAAGAGCGACTGTGTGAGGGTGCGGTGCGACCGCGGCGTGCAGGAGTGACCGTGTGAGGGTGCGGTGCGACCGAGACAGCCGTGCGCAAGTGTACCTCCTTCTCATTTTGAAAACTTTAGGCAACCTTGGCAAAAATGTGTGGCGAAGTTTGGCAATGCAAGGCCTAGAGCCAAACAGGATAAGTACTTAGTACTAGGAGTACTAATGTTAAAAAAGAAAGGCGGGGTTTTCCTTCACGTGATTTAATCGACACAAATCCTCGTTTCACGTGTCAATTAATGCGTATTTTTTTCTCGAAAGACCAAAGAGCTAGCCATCTCACTCCTCATCGCTTGATTAATGAAGCGCCATGCAAACGAACCTTCTCACTTTCGCATGCATGCAGGGGATATGAATGTCCTTGGTTGCTAACCCCATCAATTTTGCCTCGATTAGTGTTAGTGGCCCTTTGCAAAGTGTAATTTTGATATACTGGCCTTGTGTACAAAAAAAATGGAGGTAGTAACTATATTTTAATTCCTTGCCCATTGCGGTGACGTCGACTTTTTTTTGTGGTTTGACGAAGTGCGTTCGATGGAGAACGCCATTGAGGGAGACCACGGTAAGTCGTTCGCAAGTGCCGCCTGCAAGCCGAGACAGCCGCCTTATTTGCATCCAGGAAGTCCTTTACTAGTACTACTACTAGGAGTACTAGTGCGGTGAGATGGCTTCTCAAAGAAGACGATGGAGAAGCGGAGTCAGCGAAGAGTGAAATGATAGTTGCTTTGTCCGTGCTTTATGATTTGACGCCTCACTGCTTTGTGATTTGTGATAGAAGGGACAGGGGAGTAGACTATATGCTCTATCTGTACTACATCGTCCAAGCATGGGAGAAAGAGGAGAGCGTTGCATTTTCTAGTCCTTCAATCAATCAATCGAGGAGCTTGGTTCCATCTTTTGGCTTTGGCAACACCGCCCACAATGGTTCCCACGATGCCAAAAGCTATTTTCACATTTGGCTACACATTGTGGATGCCCTTAACCGTACCACTTGGTTTTGCTCTGTGTGCTATCTATACAAATCTCAGTTATATTGATCTAAAAATTATAGAATCAAAGATTAGTAAAAGGAGGTGATTTTGCCGCGGATGGCGGGGAGGTTTCTTATTTTTGGAGGGCGTTGTCCTGGTGGTTTTGCTAACATGCGGTCCACGTGTCGATTGCTTTACCAAGCTGATCCGCGTCCCACATGAGGCAACACAGCGGTAGAAGCAACACGTGGTTAAGTTGAAGAAGATGAGGGAGAAGCGGATTCAGGAGCAGTGAAATGATGGTTGCTTCGCCCTCTAACTTTTTTTTAGCATTATTACTTCGTCCCTCCAACTTAAGCTGCGGAAAGGTGCAGCTTTGTGATTTGATGCCTCATTGCTCATTACTACGCGGTGCCATGGTACTGGGTGCTTCACCCCTGCTGCTCTGCTTGTATTCGGTATGTACGTGGACCCGGTAGCTTGATGTCCCACATGTCGTGACGGGACTAGAAGATTTATGAAAGCGAGCGCCCACTCTTACGATGGAGGAGTAGGCGACACGACGGCCCGATGAACTGTCACTTGTCTTGTATAGTACTATAGTTTTGCTGTTTCGCACGATCCATCGATACAAACCCGATTAAACAGGAAAAGGGGGATTTTTCCCTTGCGGTAGATAATCTTGGCCATACATTTCAAAGGCAATTTTAATGTATGCAAACTGAATAATTATAAGTAGCAATATGATATCTAGTTAAACTAATAACACATATGATTTATTGTGTTAGAGTGTAGTAGTAGTAGTGCTGTATTGCATAGTTGTTAGATGTAACATGTGAGAACATGTAGAGATGTAGTTTTGGAGGGCCTACAGAGAGAAAAGCGTAATACGGTCACCGAACTTCAGAATAAGCTGATTACGGTCACTATATACGTTTTGCGGTGCTTATCCGGTCACTTGCTCACAGTTCAGCATCGGATTGCACTCTGTGTGGCGCCATGTTGACTAGTTAAATTGACCACGTTCCTTGTGGGTCCCACCTGTCAGTTCGCATAGGGAAAAGATCAGATAAACACAAATTTACGCAGGCGCGACAAGGCTCCAACCCGTGCTGGAATCACCTGGTTGTGTATGTATGCATCGGGGCCTGATGTGTGCGCATGCACGTGTAGGTTGAGCACTTGAGCGTGAGAGTGTGTGTTGGTCGTGTGGTGTACTGGTGTGTGCATGCATGCGTGCGTGTGTGCGTGTGAGTGTTGCATGTGAGCGTGGCTGCGTGTGTACATGTGAGTGTTGCGTGCGTGCGTGAGTGCATGTGTTTGTGTGAGTGTTGTGTGGATGGAGTTCGTGTGCATGCGTGCGTGTGTGTATAATCACCACACCAGCTCCTGTGTGTTAAAACAGACAGCTCAGCATACCAATACAAGGCCACCTTGTCCGCTGTGCCCGCGGTCATGACTTTGAACCACCATCAAAATATTTTTTTGTCGTTTGTTTTCATTCTTACAAGCAAGATGCCCGTGCGTTGCACGTAACATCAAGATGCATTTGTATGACTTGTTTATCTTGTGAGAGAAAAGGATGAACGAGGGAAGGCCTTATTTGCAAATGTGGAGAGGTGTGTGGGTACCTTTTTGCAAAATTGCCATAGTTTCTTTCCTATCCGTCAGATATAAATCGGACGGCCTATATTGCAGGATGGCAGGCACACCATCATCACCAACTCTGTTTTTTATAAGAGTGTATTTTATGTATTTTATAATAGTGTAGATGTAGATTAGATACAAGTCGACAGGTGGGCACGATGTTAGTAAGATAATGCGATGCAACACTAGAGGTGCCACGTGGAGCGTTTAACTGGTCAACTAGTCATGTCATGAGCAAATACAAAGTTGTACGGTGAGCCCGTGACTGTATAATAACCACTAAACATAAACGGTGACCATAATGAGTGGATTATGAAGTCCAATGTATGTATCGTGCTTTCGCTTCAAATACAATGATCATCATTGCATATATCGCGAGAGAAAGATGAAACACGCGTGATTTTTCTGGGGGCTTACTTTTAGAGGACCTGGAGATAGTTTTGTGTGCATACGTTAAAGGGGCGTACAGGGGGGTATGCGATGGAGAGAGAGATGCCCTTCGTTTCTCTTTATTATGACTAACTTTGTATATAGTATAAAGATATGCAAATTCACAGTGCGGAATAAATATCATTGTGGGCACCATGCAATGCAAATTAGCGTTCGTACTCCTCCATATAACTTTGTAATGTTGTATATATCTAGAACCTCTAAAATAATTTTTTGGCCACACTTTTATTCAAAAGGAATGTTGTATGCGAAATAAACGTGAAGAGAGGGCTTTTTAGATCAATGGGGTACGTGATGTAACATGTGTGAATGTGTAGTTGATGCATTTGGCGGGGCCTAGAGAGGTATGTGTGTGTATTACGTATTTGAGAGAGGCATGGATAGAGGGGCCGACGAGGGAGGCGTGGGAGAGATAGCACGAGAAATGAGAGTGGTCTAGAGAGAGAGAGAGCGAATATGGCGTCACGACAAGAGATTCCATTCCCTTGAGTGTGTATATGCAAGGGGAGGAATAGAGGCACCAGGAGAAATTTTTGTGTGTGGTGTTTGTGTTGGTATGTGTGGGTGTGAGAAGATAATGAGGCGTGGGGGCAGAGGGTGTGTCACCGCGTGAGGTCCGAGTGGTCGAGGTGAGGCCCTTCGTTCGGTTCCGTCTGCGCCACATTGGTCGGCCCATGACACATTTAGGAACACCCATGGATGACTAGTCGTACAAGACAAACATAGCAGAATTGTGAAGGACTCTGTGTCCATTGACAAAGCCGGCTAGGATTTGTAACCCTAGGTTCTTGGACTAAGGTAACTCCTTTATCTCTGATATTACTATTCATCCAACCTAACTTTAAGGGCATCCTACAAAATGCTCTGCTAGAATCATACTAAATCAATTAGGAAGAGGTGTGAGATAATGCGTGAGAGGCAGCGTAAACATAATGTGCGTACATCAGACACGTAGGCAGGTCCATGTATATAGAAAGGGTCGATGAGGATTGTGCGTGTGTATGTTTGCGAGAGGAAGAGTGCTTGTGATAAAGGTTAGTGAAGTTGTAAATGGTTACGAGAGGGAGGGAGGGATATATCTAGAGCATGTGTGCGAGAAAGACACCTCGGGAGAGAGTGTGTGAGCATGTGTGAGAGACCACCGATCGAGAGTGAAACTACACGTAGAAGACTGCTCTACACATTGATTAAAGATATAAATTGTATCCAAATATTAGGATGGGATCATGATATTTGCACCAAGCAGGAGGCGGTCATTGATCCATCAGACATCTAGATTCTATCGAATTTGAGCATGTCTATGTTATTATTCGACACAATTGATCCACATAGTTAGTATTTTGAACTCGGACAATGCATCGCTTTAGCAATCGAATATAAGCGTGAGTATAGTTCATGTTGTGTGTGTAAAGCACATTATACATCTGAAAGTTACACAATGGACATTTATAAATAGCTACCTATGAACTAGCATACATTTGAATTCAACCTAAGGTGGTTTAAAAATTGAATTCAACATGAAGTCCATTCAATTATTTGAATTTGATATCATGGCATTTGTAAACCATACCTAAACTATGGGGTACCAATCTTTGCTCTGATTTTGTACATAATAGCATATGTAGTCGTGTACAAAATAGATTCAAATTTAGCTCCTCCATTCCAAAATAATCGTAGTTATAGGATTTTCAAGTGTCAAAATTTCAAAAGAAGCGGATAATTAATGAGGTTTTCAAACATACAAGGTCAAATATAACGTTGTCTATTTAGGTCAATCCTCATAGTTCAAGAGTACTCTAAGCGTGAATGCTTGTGTTTCAAAATTTGAGCGAAGCGCCAAAGAGCCTCTACTACGCCTTGAAACGCGAGAGACCAATGTTTGGTAGTACAAGGAAATTACTTTTCTAATAACTCCGACCTGTGAAACCTACCGGCCCGACGTCCAAAGGTCTAAACCAGGGTAGGTTTGTAGCTTCATCTAGACGCCACGCAACCGCCTACAAAAAACATTCATACACAATGGCGCCTAAGCACACATGCTTGTGGTCAAATCGCTCCGCCCACTATTTGGGACACCTAGGATTACCATCCTACCCCCGACCCGCAGTAGGTCCGAAATTTAAGAGGGGGGCAAAGTTTGTACTTTCCCCAAATTTCAAACAAGCACGTCCCATCTTCTGTTCAAAAAAGCCAAAAACAAGCGCGTCCCAGACCGAAACATGGTCCCCCCCCCACCCGTCTGATTCCCCATTCCTACTCCGTGGGCGCCAAAACTACCTCTCCACCAGCCTTGAAACCCCGGCGTCCTCCGTCCGCCACCCCATCCCACCCATCAACCGCCGCCCTCCTCCATCACGCCGGAGCCGATACCCGGCGTCGTCGTCCACATAACCTCAACATAGCGCCCTCCATGGCTAGTAGTTGAAACCGAGGCCGAGCCATCCATACCTGAGCCAGTTCAACCACGCCGTCCTCCGCCTCACCGCTGCCGCTCCAACATCGCCACCCTCCACCACACCGGAGCTGTTCCTGCTACACCGCCCTTCGCCGCCTCGGATCTGCTTCCCCTCCGCCGACATACGGCCACGGCAACAACGTCAACAATTTGGCCATGGGTTCGTCCAAGCCTGCACCCTCCAGAACATCGGTTTCCCCGGTAAAAAGAAGAAGATCGCCGCGACATGTGGAGGTGACCACACCGGCAACCGAAGAAGGTAATCCTCTTCCCTTATTCTTGCAAATCTTACATCTCTGCTTGCACGGTATTCATCCCACAGAAGACACTAGTTGACCGCTTCTTCTTGATACTAGATGTTCCTAGTAACTCGCGATGCACAAAGTTTCTCCTCATATACTATTTCACCTTAGCTAGAGGTTCGTCGCCCCCCTGAATTTCAATTTCTGGCCAGTTGATTCCCAATTAACGGAAGCATTCCCGGCGTAACAGTGCGCTAATACGACTATTACGCCGGGAAGCAGCGCTTGGTGTTTATCTTAGGGCGTCTGTGGCCTAGAAACTCTTGGCGCCCGATCTAGAGGTCGGCGGTATTAAAGGGATGGCTTGGGGGCGCTGCCAAGCACGGCGGTGGTGTGAGGTCGATGGGAGGGCGGGGCGGCGGAGGCACGGGTCTGGGCCGGTGGTCGCTGGCGGTTCGAGAAAGATCGTCAAAAACGACTGGCGGGAGGTAGACGAAGGCCATCTGCCCGTTCCTTATAGATTGGACGGTTCATTATAAAAATCGACTGACCTATTTATTTTCAGTCGACTGTTACCTTAGATATGACCACATGTGGTGGTGTGCTGGAGGAGTATCTGCATTTCCTGTGCTCATATATTACAAAATCATATGGAGTAGAATCTAATTTTGTTTGCCATGCAATGTTGTAGAGCTATCATATGTCTCCTGTCATTTATTTTTCAGCCACCTGCTATCTGCTACTTTTACAGTGCGCTAGTTCTGCACACACTTCATCCATACTCTCACTATTGTGTTTTTATGCAAGGGTATTTTAGAGTCTGCCGAAAGGGAAGCAAAAAAGAAAAGAGACAAGTCGTGCCAGCTTTCTACGCGGCTAGGCGCGGCACGTTACAGCACTTTAAAGGGTGCAGTGTCAGCACATGGAGATGGTAAATGTTGCTCTGGAGTTGATGACCTCGCTCGCAATGAACCACCATCCCAGGTGCTTGCTTTAACTTCGGCTAATTTTTTTAAAATAATACATTTTTTTATTAATTTGCACAAATATTACGCGCAAAAAAATATTTTCAAAAATAATACACCGTCGGCCCGCAGGTGGCCGACTGGCTCTAGTCGGCCCGCAACAAGCCGAGTCGCTGCAGTCGGCCACTAGCAAGCAGACAGTTGGCCCGCGTGGCACGTGTCGGCCTCAGATTGGGCAGGCCACGTCGCGAGGGGGAGAGAGGGAGCTGTCGGCGCGGGCGCACCCCTGTCAGCCTGCCGCGGGCCGATCGGCCTGCTGCTGGCCGACAGGGTGCGGCCCCACCTCGCGCGCGCTGGCCCAGCTCCCTGCGGTGCCCTTCTCCCTTATCCTCGCGCTGCTGCTGCTCTTCTTCTGTTCTTCTTCTTTCTTACTTTCTCCTCTCTCTGTAAAAAAAGGCACCAATTTCTACACCTAAATGAGCCAGTATTTTGCGGTTTTGGCACCGTGAATGGATTCAACTTAGTTAGGGCAGCCAAAGAGGTGTCGATCTCTTGATGGGGTAGCTCGTGGTGGTTGTGGTGAGCATTTTGGTGGAGGTGGTGGTGGTGAAGTTGGGGCAGTGTGGTGGAGGTGAAGCTGCGTCGTTAAATGGTTAAATCGTTGGAGCGGAGCACCGGCAGTTTGTTGGCTGCCGTTCGTGGTTCTTCATTCATGCGCTTCAAGGGTATATTTCAGCAAACATTTTATTTTTCGTAGGTGCTCCGGTAGTATTTGTTAATATGTTTCGATGTGAAATAAATTAGGTGTGCGATTATTGTTATTTGCCCCGTAGTATACTTAAATATATTTAGATGTCAACTAATTATTTGTGTAAAAATGTGTAGTTGCTCCGGGGATATTCCGTACTATATGTGGATGTGAAGTATTTCGGACTGTCAGTATTTGGAGTAGCTCCGGTAAAATCCGTATTTATTAGTGTCAGTATTTGGAGTAGCTCCGGTAAAATCCGTAATATATTTGGAGTAGCACCGGTAAAATCCGTAATATAGTTGTAGTTGTAGGCACTCAAATATTAAAATCTGTAAATATTTGTAGTTGCTCTGGCAAATATTTGTAATATACTTATAGGTGTGTGAATTGTATTAGTTGCTCCGTAAATATTATGTAATATATATATAAACATGTCTAATATTTGTTAGTGAATTGTATTTCGTTGTTGAAAAAAAATAGGTGAGCCGAGATGTTTGATGTAGTGAAGTTCAGATTTTACTACGGTCCTGGTACTGTCCAAACAACTGAGATGGGAGAAGATCTGAGTGAATTTACTCACATAGAGGTGCCAATGAGCGCACCTCAAACATGGTCAGTCAGTCAGTTGAAAGAATGGATTGCGGCAAGTTTAGGTCTTGATACTGAAACACACACCGTCGGTGTTCATGCTTTATGGACACGGTCAAGTACAATAATTTACTTTTATTTGAGGCCAATAGAGCAAGACTCCGATTGGGTGCGGTGGTTACAAGGTTGTGAACGAAGGGGATGCAATCCTATTGCTTTAGTGCTTCCCGTTGTGAAGGAGGTCAGTGCACATGAAGGCGAGGGTGGCTACGATCCTGGTCATAGCAGTGTAGGGAGGCAGTTATCTATGTCAAATGCTGGAGATGATGGTTACGAACAAGGAAAGAGCAGTCAGGTTGAAGGAGGAAATGTTTATGGTTACGAACAAGGACAGAGCAGTCAGGTAGAAGGAGGAAATGCCGATGGTGATTACAATGGCGAGGTGGACGCTGATGATGGTTAAGCTTGCAGTAGTATGTTCTGAATTTGTATTAAGTGTGGTGTGGCACTATGTTCTGAATTTGTATTAAGTGTGGCACTATATTCTGAATTTGTATTAAGTGTGGCACTATGTTCTGAATTTGTATTAAGTGTGGCACTATATTCTGAATTTGTATTAAGTGTGGCACTATGTTCTGAATTTTTATGAAGTGTGGCACTATGTTCTGAATTTTTATTAAGTGTGGCACTATGTTCTGAATTTTTATTAAGTGTGGCACTATGTTCTGAATTTTTATTAAATGTGGCACTATGTTCTGATTTTTTTATTAAGTGTGGCACTACGTTCTGAATTTTATGTGCAGGAATGTCGGAAATGTGGTTGCTGGATGAGGACATTGATAGGGGTCATCGTGCTGCGATATGGTATGAGCGCAAGCCTGAGCCTCTGGTCACTCGACTCCTAAGGAAAACTGGATGATACACCGGGATGGCTTCAGTGATGCGTGCTTTGTTAATTTGCACTGCTTGACATGCATATTAATAGGAGACACTAACGAAATGTTCTCGATGAAGGTTGAAATGGGCGGTCTTTTACCTTTCGGCGTCTGGTTGAGTCTATCTCGGGTGAAAGCGTCTACGCCATCGGCGGGTCCTTGCTGAGCTGCTTAGTGGACCGTTGGAGGGAGAGACCCACACGTTTCACTTCCGATGGGGAGAGATGGCTCCTACTCTGGAGGATGTGTCACTTTTGCTCGAACTACCGTTGGCAGGTCATGCCATAGGACCGTTGGATGCACCGGCTGGTTGGGAGCAAGCTCTTACACAACGTTTTCATGGTGTTTTTCTGGATGCTCCGGATCCGGTATGGGAGCATCACGGACCTAAGTATGAGTGGTTCCTCAATTTCCAGGTAATTTCCCCTACCTCTTATCTTCAAGTTATCGTTCATACGGTTAGTAATTGCGGCTTAATAAAACTTTCACTTTACTTAATGCAGATCAAGAACTTCCAGGCGCCGTTGAATGCAGAACAGATCACTCGGAGCCTCGAGGCCTACTTAATGTGGCTTTTCGGAAAGGTGATGTTCACGGAGAACCATGTCACCACTATTAGCCAAGACTACATCCCTATGGCTTTTCGAGATAGCTAAGCGCTCGACGGCGGATCAGATCGGACGGAGGAGTTGGGGTTGGCGGTCTTAAGCGGCTACATACCGGCGTATGTGCAGCGGTTGCCGGCTTACATCGAGAAAGCCAGCCCTTCTTGGATGCCCTCTATTCCTACAGCTGTGGTCGTGGGAGAGGTTCTCTATAGGGCGACCAGATGTCGTGTTCGTGAGCCTATAGGCGCCATGTTTGATGTTGGCGGCATCGACATGCCTACTTCGATCTGTGTTGGACACGTCGCGAGGTATGCATCGTGTTATAGTTTAATGCAACTTTTTCTGCACAAGAGATAGTTCGATGCTAGCGGCTACTAACTTTTGTTTTTTCTGAGAGGCGCTTTGCTAGTAATTAGACCAGGAAAGCATACACAGCATTGAGCGAGCAGTTTGATTCATACACGGGGTCATCGGCAGCCCTACGGAAGCAGCCATACAAGCGAGATACCACTGGTGGTATGTCTGTGCTATGCACAAGGGACCGAGATTCTTGGATGACAAAATCAAAGATCATCTTGATGTCTTCGTCGAGGAGATGGCACTGTGAGAGGGTTATGAGGCAATTTGGTCTTACTGCAGGTTGGAGGTGCCTCCCCTATAGAGAACCGCTGCTAGCACACATCCACAGGTATTAACAAGTTTTCAATGCTGCATTATCTTTCATAGTACTCCATTCGAAACTTTAGGTAATTGTTGAACACACACCACAATTTTAGGACGACAAGGAAGGGCATGACCAGGACAACTGCTGACTAGCTAGTTAGACTAGAGCCGTATGTTATAGAATGGGAGAGAGCAAACACGCATCTATGGCACGCGAATGAAAATTTTGATCTCAATGCATTCAATCTCTATTTGCGGTGCTACATGACCGGAACACGGTTACGCATCGTCGAGCACTCCCACCCAGAGGAGATATCGGATCCTACTCCGTGGGATATGTACCCGAGCTATGACACTTCGGGCTCTAGGCGATCTGTGTAAGATATATTTTCTTTAAGTAATGTTGTCATATACTTTGGCGTGCAAGAGCAGACATTATTCATTGTCATGGAAATTTGCAGGCTACCTTGACACACGACCTCTACAACAGCGTGACCACCTTTGGGCGATCAACATCATCGGACCTCTCCTTGACACCGTCGATGCTACAACCCTTCTTGGGCAATTCAGAACAAGATATGGACTGTGTACGAGGCTATCCGTGCACCGGAGAACCGGCGTTGTTCATCATCAGCAGCAGCAGCCGCGTCACTCCACGCACCGACATCAACCACGTGCCGTCTAGCACCGACATCAACCAGGCCACCCGTCTGACCAACTGGCAGTTCAGCGTGGCATCAACCACAGCAGTATGGTCCGCGTCGAGCTTCGTGTTTGCTCCACAGCCACAGCAGCACGGTCCCTCGTTGAGCTTCATGTTTTCTCCACAGCCACAGCAGCACGGTCCCTCGTCCAGCCGTGTTTGAGTCGAGCAGCCATCACAACCAGCGGTATCGTCTTCATATTTATTGTTTTCTATATTAATTGACGCGACCTCATTCTTCATGATGAAACATTTCATCGCGCAGAGCCCTACGGATATCAGGCGTCTATGTCGGCATCACATGATCGTGGGGAGTGATCAACATCGAGGAGAACATACAGGCTCGGATGTCGCAGCACACCCGGTGGATGAACATATTTTCGACTCCTCCACCAGGCCCCACACAGGATACACAACATGACCAGGAAGAGTCCGAGATTCCTCCTCATCACATTAGGGCACCCGACGGTGGGGATGGTCGCCGCTTCGAGATCCGCCTCCCGACAGGCGAGGCGTAAATCATGGCGCTTCCATCTATCAAGAGAGACATTACCATCTATTTGTGTGTGAGACTTATTTCTATTCTATGTATGAGACAAATGACTATGTACTTATGTGTGAGACATATGCCTACTCTATTTTAGTACTATGTTATCCAAACTACAAGATCATATTTTGATAGAACATAATGCTCATACAAGAAGACATTACAAACAACTAGATAGAACTAAATCTAAATTAAGCGAGTGCGTCTGGTGAACTCACAAAATACAGCATAAAAATTACATGAAGTCATCATCGTCATCCTCGATCGATGCAGAACTCTTGCCCTTGACGATGAAGAACTCTTGCCCTTCAACGATGAAGAACTCTTGCCCTTGACGATGCGAAACCTTGCCCTTGACGATGCGAAACCTTGCCCTTCGATGATGAAGAACTCTTGCCCTTCGAGTATGCGAGAACCCGAGCGGCGGCATGAAGATATCATCTTCGTCCTCGCTCTCCTCAGTCCATAAACATGGATTATTTGTTGCAATCCTTCGAAAGTTTCACTCTTGGCACTACTACCTTCTCCCACCTTTCATGCAACCTAAGAAGTTCTTTACGTACCTCCGATAGGTCCTTTCAGGCCACCCAGGACCTCGTAATTGGTGAGCCAACTCATTCATTATGGTGTCACTACCGGTGAGTTCGTCCCATGGAACTACCCTATTGTCCATCCTGAAATCGGTAGCTAGGCTCAGAAGAGTCCGGCTCATCCCGGGGTGAAAACTACGATCGAAAGGATAATGGGACATCTCAACTAAACTAGACTGAAATGCTTATCCACCTCCGTCTGAAGGGGGTTTTATAGGTAGAGAGGAGAAAATGGCGGGAAAGAACGACAGCATATGGCGGGAAACGAGTGGCGGGAAACGAGTGGCGGGAAAGAGTTGGCGGGAACATATGGCGGGAAAGAGTTGGCCGGAACATATGGCGGGAAACGAGTGGCGGGAAAGAGTTGGCGGGAACATATGGCAGGAAACGGGTGGATGAGAACGGGTGGCGGGAACGAGCTGGCGGGAAAATATGTCATAGTTTTGAAACAAAAAATCATACGGGGCCAAAAAAAAGTAATGTGATATGCATGCACCAGTCGGCCTACAGCAGGCCAATTAGTCCCTGTCGGCCCACAGCTGGCCAATTAGTTCCTGTCGGCCCACAGCAGGCCATTGGAACTTGTCTGCCGGCGATTGGCCGATTGGACTTGATATGGTGGCCGACAGCCCAATCGACTGCAGCTAGCCGATAGGAACCCATCGGCCTCTTTGTGGGCCGACTAGGACCAGTCGGCCTGCTATGGGCCGACGGTGTATTATTTTTGAAAATAATTTTTTACACGTAATATTTGTGCAAATTAATAAAAAAATGTATTATTTTAAAAAAATTAGCTTAACTTCGCGGTGTCATATGTGGTTGCATGTTCCATATGGTGTCTAGCTTGTATTCGAAAGGCCGAAGTCGGTCTTTATTAAGATAAGGAAAGATATTTTTTACATGAACCACCATCCCGTGAGCACCAAAAGACAAATAGCTAGTCAGGGCACTGGCCGAGCCAGTGACAAGCCCAGCAAAGACAGGCATCACCTGTAAGCCAACTAAAAAGCCGCGATGGTGGTGAAGCAGCCCGCCTCCCACCAGGCTCTCAGGTCCTAGATGATCATGTTCACCACTCCAGCCGGATGTCTAGCTTGTATTGCTTCCAATTTTGTTAAATTGCATCTGCTTAGCT
>JAHIAM010000764.1:0-72504 GCA_021605205.1 Aegilops longissima
CCATCATTCCACTTCCGCATTGCCAAGTGCTAACCACCACCGCATTCCGCTACCACCATTTTGACATTTGACGTTTGAGATTTTGAGTTCGCGGTTTTTCCGTTTCCTAAGGTGTTTCGGCTACTTAGGGACGAGTCTCCATCATCTTGGTATCTACATCAAGAACACCGCCACTCATCATCGCCAAGGACGGTAACCTCCATATCATATTGGTATCGTGGTATCCCTCCTTTGTATATTCCCCTGCCATTGCATTGTTAACCCCTAGCCTTACTTTTGCGTTACTTGCCTATCGAGACTAGCCATTTGAGTATTGCCGGCAACGTTACTTGTGCACATTAGTGATCTACACCATCCATTGCATACATACCATATCATCTTGGTATCATCATATCATCTTGTGTCACAAGTTTGTTCCCGCATACACACAATTGCTATCTTGGTTTGTGCATTGTGCAAAGTGGCCATAAAAAAAAGAGAAATAAAGCTTTTAAGCAAAAGAGAGAAAGAGCAAAGAAGCTTGTAAGCAAGTGCCATAGCATCATACCACATTGCATATAAAATTATCATATCCGATCATCTTGGATCATCTTGAGAGAAACACCGGGAACCATACATACATAACATACTTGGGATAGAAGTTTATCCATTTTGCATCTTATAGGTTGTGCACAAGTGTCGTATCCGCCTATTGAGCAATCGTGCTAGCGTCTCTCTTGAGTTGTGCAACACGAGCGTTTTCCGTGGATTCCACATTTTGTGCTCATTCCTTGGTTGCACGACCCCATTTATCTATCCGTGTGTGTGTTTCCGTGTGCCATTCTTTGCTATTGGTCCATTTGTTTCACTTGCGAATTTGTGAATCTCTTTCAACATTATTGACTCTTGCTAACATTTTGCATTAAATTTTTGTGCCACTATCCTCACCGAGCTCCTCCATAAGCTTTACTTGTGTAGGTGTGAGAACCGACAAGGATTGGTACCAATAGTGCTATTTCATTGTCCGCATTTGAGTGAACTTGATTCATTTTCAACATCGGTCAAGGTACATTGGTATAAGTTCTTCTCTTTCTCCCACTCATATTTGCTTGAGTCTTGTGATGGATAGGCAAGGCATTTCATCTCCGGTCTTCGACAACAACGACGGCGTGAACAACTACATCACCAAAGCGTCTCTCTTCGATCTACAACGACAAGTGCAAGGCACACAATCAAGATTGCGAGAGCGCATCGAGAACATCTCCATCAACATTCATCACTCCGAAGCAAGGAGAAGGGACTACTTCGACAAGAAGCTTGCCGCACATAAAGAGGAGCAAGATGCAAGGATGGAGGAGATTCGGGCCTTGATCAAGTCTTCTTCCCCTTCGTCATCTTCAAGACGGCGACGTTCAAGCCACAAGTCTTCGGAGCGCCCAAGCGATGCAAGCGCAAATCGTCCTCGTCCACATCTACATGGCGACCACCATCACATTCGTGATCAACATCGTCATGAAGGGCAAGTCACCTCCAAGCATCATGTGCACGACGATGACGAACGACATCTACTACGAGCTCAAGCACGACAACGACATCATCATCATGAAGATGCTCCACAAGCGCAAATGCACGAGTCCCAACAAGCCCTACTTCATGCCAAGTCGAAGCTTCATAAGCACAAGAGAAGACCGCGAGACGACCACCACCAAGACGGTGCTACGGCTACATCTAACACTTCGGCATCTTCGCCAAGTGTTCTCAAGGCATCTTCGCCTTTGGATGTACGGCATCTTCGCCTACTTCCCACGTGTACGCCTACATCGACTTCATCAAGTCCAAGGCGACTACCTACGAGCGAGGGCGACACTTCCATCTTCGGAAGCCCCTCAAGGAAGATGGCCGAGCATGGGAAACTCCCTTCGGTCATGGAGACGAGCTATGAGGTGCCACATCATATGGGCCTCCAACACCAAGACGGTGACAAGACGGTCGAGCAAGGGCCATCCCCTTCGACCACGGCGACGAGCGCGAACCTCTTCAACAACATGAAGACAACGCCCACATTGGACTCATACTCCGAGTCAAGCTACGCGACCGCGCATGGAGACATTTGCACCTACATCTCTCCGGCACCCACATATGTCGAGATGCCCCAATTACCATGTGAGGAGAGCCACCACCGCATGAGTGACATGAGTGACTCCACCATACGTGACATTGAGAGCATTTCCTATGAGAGGATGAGTGTGACCACCACTAGCCCCACACATGAGAGCATGCCACACATCCTATGTGAGATTGAGCGCCATTTGAGTGACTCCACCCACCATACGAGTGAGAGCATCCTTGAGGGAGTGAGTGAGCCACAACACTTAGTGAGTGAGGTAGTTGACACGGCACATGAGGCCACTATGATTTCTAATGAATTAACCTCTACTCCTAGTGTGTTTTCTTCTTCGGTGCTAGGTCTCCTACATGACGACATGCCTATCCTCGACGAGTCCATCCCTACATTAGAGATGACGATGGCCATGGTGGACGATGATGCACCCCCCACATGGTTCCATCAAGATGAAGATGACAACGAGACGATCTTCAACACTCACCTACAACACATGAGCGACGCTCCAATGGTAACATAGGTTATGGTGCTTCTCTTGTCCCACTAGTGGACTCTCTTGACTTCGATTGCTCCCATGATGTTGACCCACCTATTACCATGCTTCATGCTAGTGAAACTTCTTCATGCCTTGACTTACCTATTTATGATGATTATGATGATGAGCATGTTGAGTTGCCTAGTTGTGATGCTATGCTTCATAGGATATCATGTGCAAATTCTATTGGTCACATTATGTTTGATAATCCATTGACCTTGTCATATGCTATGAGTGAGATCTCCCATATTGCCTCATTTCAATCTCAACATAGTAACTATGCATGCCCCATTAAAATCAATCCCATTTGCACTTATGGCATAGATGACGAGATGATGGTCATTGGCCTTTGCTTCTCTTGTGATGATATTGCCATGCTTTCTTTACATGATTTATGCAATTCATCTAATATTCCATGCCATGATCACATTGTTCCAAATATGCATTGTTTTGGATGTTGTCAATATTCTCCATGTGATGTTGCTACTCATGCTCATGAGGAGAACCCCATAGTTTCCTCATACATATTTGGAGATTTTGATTCATCCCATCCTTTGCATGATTCCCATAATTACGTGCACCATATGCATTCCATGAATAACAATGCTCTAGATATTTCTCATGATGCATTACACAATTTGAGTCTCCATTATGCTATACATAACAACAAACCTATCATGATGGATGACATGTTTCTATATCACGCATCTCATTTATTTGAGCATTGGATATTTTGTGCTAACCGACACATGCACGTGCGCATCATGATGGATGATGTGTACATATACCATGCACACACAATTTTCTCTTTGCCTTTGTTTTGTGTAGGTACTTATGAACACTCGTCAACCTCACAATCCCATGAGTTGACGAAACGAGCTCTTGAGAGCAACGATGACTTGGGATCACGTGGACTTTCAGTCCCACCATTCCTTTTGCGCAAGGACTACGCGCATCTCTTCTACTTGGCTCTCACACGGCTATGGGCTATTTACCATTTGCCACCTTATGCTCATTTTACCGTGTTCACTTTGCATGTTATGCTTGCTCCTATGCCTTTGCCATGCAATTGTGACCCTTGCTTGCATCTACCCATGTTTCATCATTATGCCACTTTTAGGTGTATTTGCATGCTTGGTGGAGATCGTTGTTGCTTTTGCCATGTTTATCATGTGCCCCATGCTATTGATGCTTGTTGTGTTGGGAGAGTCATGATGATCCATTGCTATTTACATATGGCTCCTCGCCAAGACATTCATGCTATTGTCCTCATATCTTGCTTTCATGTTTGTGCTATGTCATGTGATTTACTCATGCCCACTATTTGCACACATGACATGCTTGCCATGATTCCTTCTAGTATGTTGCATCTTCGCACTACTAGCTTGCTTGACTTGATCACTATGATTGCTTGCTATGTTGCATCACCCATGTTCCACTATCACTTGCTTTCTTGGGTTGATGACATATATGCTCATGCCTCTCACATGATATATCTTGATCATTGTCTCTTCTGTCCATTAGTTGCCTCTTTCATATCCACTTGTATTGAGTGCAACCATACTGCTTATTGATATTGGAGACTTTGACATATTACTTGTGATGCATGCTTGTTTGATTGAGCCTATTACATTTGGTTGTTCTTGCATCATATGCCTCCATACTATGAAACGCTCCTTGTACTTTCTTATGATGAGCATGATGCATACACTTGTTGGGTATCTTACCACTCGAATGATAGGTTTTGCATTTCGCTAACCTCATTTGTTTTTCCAGTGTTTGTCATGTTCTTCCATTTTGGAGGTTTCACAAGGCGATGCCGTTATGCGACATATTGGATATGTGAAGGCATACATGATGTACGACTCCAACATCTTTGGGAACTTTCTTGAGGTGAACTCCTTCCTTTGAGCCATCCTCAAATACGCATATTGGATGGGTCATTCTTTCATTGTTGTTTCCTTCTTGTTGTCTGCATGATACATCTCATGAGCGGAGGATCGACATTGGAGATTGGCTCTATGGACCTTTACATTGAGGAGCTTCGGACTTATTGGATGCACCTTGGTTTTCCACTCTTGCCACAACATCGAGCATTGGTATACCAACACCTCCATATTTGTTGATTGTGCTCATACTCATGCTCGATGGACATATCATACTCACCACAAATTTGCGTCTTATGCATGGATTGACTCACATTATGATTGCCTTGTTGCACCTATTCCCATGTCATCCATGATATATGAACTTGTTCACTTCCGTAGCAAATTTGTTGTGATCTTCCTTGATGGCATATTCATACTTCATGATCATATTGCCCATCATCAATTGCATGATATCATACACATGTTGAGAATCCATTGCCATATTCATGCTATTGATAAACCGTCTCTCTATGACATCATTTTGCACCGTGTTTGCATTGATCACATTCACTTTACATTTGTGTGCACAATGAATGCTTTACATGCCATTTTACATCATTTGGATAAGCATCTCATGCTTTGTCATGAACAATCTTGCCGCACGGACTCATTCTTACATGATGGACACTTTGTGTGCGCTAACCATTGTATTTCCGAGTGTCGTTTGTGTCTGCTCTCTTTGCATGTCTACCATCCCGACGACAACGTGGACTACTTGGATTGCGCCATGTCTTCAACTTCGTCCAACTACAAGTCCGTCTACGACAACCGTTTCCATGGTGATGAGGATCACGATCCGAGGTCGGATCTTTCCCAAGGGGGAGGGGATGATGCGGAGCATCCTACGGTCATCACCATGTCAAGAGTCCGTTTGGCAAGTGACACGTGCAACCTCTACTTCTCATACATAAAGGTGAATCTTCTCCTTTACACGTGTTCACTTGACCCCTTCGAGGATGGTATACTACTTGACACTTCTCCCGTGTGCATGCATAAGTATAGTCGGAGCTTCACGGATGTCGAGGAGGAGTGCAAGCGCCAAGGAACGACTATACCGTCCGCGAGGGAAGCATGGAAGAGAAGGAGGAAGAGAACCTGGCCGACTCCAGAACGAGCGGTACTACCGCCCACTCCAAGCGGTACTACCGCTCAAGCGGTACTACCGCTCAGCGGTACTACTACCGCCATGAGCCGTACGTATTACCGCCTGCTGTCGCAGCAGCTGGGCCTTTGGCCTTGTATCCCTCTCCCACTTACCCCTTCGTGGCTTAGACTATAAATAGACCACCTCCACTTCCTTTCTAGGGTTAGCTTAGGTTTAGCTCATGTTTGTGTGAGAGCCTTGCTCGTCCACTTGGTTACTTCTCCTCGGAGCCCAGGACCTCTTCGGAGAAGATCCCCCAAGCGGATTCAAGACCCCCTTCTAGGGTGGACCCCATCAAGACCTCCTCACGGAGAAGAACGGCTACCGTTTGTATCGTCCTTTGTTGACCTTGAATCATGTATCTCCCTTTGTGTTCATCGATCTAGCGTTTGTGTGACCGATTCCTTGTTGGTTGAGTGTTTTCCCCTCGTTCCTCCCCTTGATTTCCTCGTGTTCTTCCCCGCGTTCTTCGTGTTCCTCGTAGGGATTCTCTCCAAACGTGAAAGATCGCCCAAGTAGGGTTCCGCCCTACATCAAAAGGTGTCCCGATGTTTCGATGAGATGGTGGCTATCGTTTCTGTGGGAGTCGACCTTGACGATCCGACTACTGACGTGCGA
Source organism: Aegilops longissima (assembly GCA_021605205.1). Classification (NCBI taxonomy): domain Eukaryota; kingdom Viridiplantae; phylum Streptophyta; class Magnoliopsida; order Poales; family Poaceae; genus Aegilops; species Aegilops longissima. Next base: position 6,327 of record JAHIAM010000764.1, read on the forward strand.
GGCGTCGCGCCTTAGCAATCGCTAAACCAACTTCCGAGGGTTATTGACCACGCGAAGCACGATCAACGACCACGAGGGCCTGTTTCCTGCGAGCAAGCGAAGAACAAGCAAGAAACTGAGATTGCAATTTGGATATTGCGAATATAAGATGAAAGCTTTATTGATCAAGGTGGGGTTCTATGACGCCTTTGTGCGGTTGTTGAACACAAGCGAAATGCACGCGAAGTTGCAGCTATGGCGAACTTTTAATCTAAACAAAACCCAAGGTCTAAACGGTTCCCTAAGGGCTGTATATATGGAGGAAGAGGGGGGAAATTTCGTGGCCCTTGGTGGAAGGGTCCGAAATCAACCCTAACTCTTGTTTCCCACACATACGGACTCTAAAACAGCCTATACTTAAGTATTTCGAAATTACATGGGCCTGGCCCAATAATAAGGTGACGCAGCACCTAGAATAGCCTATGGACGAATATTATGAAGTGGCATCTTGTATATTTCGTCCAAGGCCTCATGCACTCATTAGGGTGGCTTCAAAGTCCTGGAATCATCACTTGTAACTCCGTTCTTGTTCCCCTTTGCATGCCAACATCTCCATGCTTGAACTTGCCCCAAGGTTCATCTTTCTTGTCCATGGTAGGCCCTTCATTTGTAAGCAAAACAAATGTATCCAATTTAGGCAGCATCATATTCTCATGAACATTGGAATCGTTACCAAGAAGCGAAAGTACGATAATTCAATTGGCGTCTTGAGCTCTAGTAATTGGTCCAGTATGTATAGCAGCAGGGGCTGTGGGTGTAACAATGGTATTGATGTCCTCATCATCCTCCCCTTCTTGAAATGAAGTCGTCCTCGACGGAAGCTCATCTTCCTCACCCAAATAAGGCTTCAAATCTGCAATGTTAAAAGTGGGACTAACCCAAAAATCTGCAGGCAGCTCAAGTTTATATGCATTATCATTTATTTTCTCTAACACCTTAAATGGACCATCAGCACGTGGCATTAGCTTTGATTTGCGTAAATTAGAAACCTATCCTTACATAAATGTAACCAAACAAGATCTCCGGTGCAAAGACAACATGTTTTCTACCCTTATCTCCAACAAGTTTATATTTAGCATTCATATGCTCAATGTTTTCCTTAGTTAACTCATGCATTTTAAAATCAATTCAGCACGTTCTTTAGCATCAAAATTAACCTTCTCCGAAGATGGAAGAGGCAACAAATCAATAGGTGCACGAGGTAGGAAGCCATACACAATTTCAAAAGGGCACATCTTAGTAGTAGAATGCAATGAACGATTATAAGCAAATTCAATATGAGGCAAGCATTCTTCCCACATTTTCTTATTATTCTTCAAAACAGCCCTAAGCATAGTAGACAGTGTTCTATTGACTACTTCAGTTTGTCCATCAGTTTGGGGGTGACAAGTAGTACTAAAAATCAGTTTAGTCCCCAACTTAGCCCATAAACATCTCCAAAAGTGGCTAAGAATTTAGTATCACGATTTGAAACAATAGTATTTGGCACACCATGCAAGCGAATAATTTCATGAAAGAACAAATCAGCAACATTAACAGCATCATCGCTTTTATGACATGGTATAAAGTGTGCCATTTTCGAGAATCTATCCACGACAACAAATATGCTATCCCTCCCCTTCTTTGTTCGAGGTAAACCTAAAACAAAGTCCATAGATATATCCTCCCAAGGAACACTAGGCACGAGCAAAGGCATATATAAACCATGAGGATTGAGTCGTGACTTAGCTTTTTGACATGTAGTGCAGCGAGCTACAAAACGCTCAACATCCCGTCTCATCTTTGGCCAAAAGAAATGTGTAGCAAGTATATCCTCCGTCTTCTTCACGCCAAAGTGTCCCATTAATCCTCCTCCATGCGCCTCCTGCAACAACAAAAGACGAACAGAGCTAGCAGGAATGCATAGCTTGTTAGCACGGAACACAAAACAATCATTAATAACGAACTTGTTCCATGTTCTTCCCTCTTTACAATTCTGCATTACATCTTTAAAATCAGCATCATGCACATATTGATCTTTGATGGTCTCCAAACCAAATATTTTGAAGTCAAGTTGTGAAAGCATAGTATATCGACGAGACAAAGCATCAGCAATAACATTTTCTTTACCCTTCTTGTGTTTAATGACATAAGGGAAAGTCTCAATGAATTCAACCCATTTAGCATGTCTACGATTCAGTTTAGCTTGACTTTTAATATGTTTCAAAGATTCATGATCAGAATGTATAACAAATTCTTTGGGCCATAAATAATGTTGCCATGTCTCTAAAGTCCGAACAAGAGCATATAATTCTTTGTCATAAGTAGAATAGTTCAAACTAGGCCCACTCAATTTTTCAGAAAAGTATGCAACAGGTTTGCCATCTTGTAATAACACACCTCCTAATCCAATTCCACTAGCATCACATTCAAGCTCAAAAGTCTTATTAAAGTCAGGAAGTTGGAGTAAAGGAGCATGTGTCAACTTATCTTTCAATACCGTGAAGGCTTCTTCCTTGCGGTACCCCAAACAAAAGGCACATCCTTCTTTGTAAGCTCATTGAGAGGTGCAGCAATGGTGCTAAAATCTCTCACAAAACGCCTATAGAAACCAGCGAGTCCAAGAAAACTCCTCACTTGTGTGACCGTTTTGGGCTGCGGCCAACTCTCAATAGCTTCAATCTTGGCTTTATCAACTTCAATTCCTGTGGAGTAACAACATAGCCAAGAAAAGATACTCGGTCGGTGCAAAAGGTGCACTTCCCAAGGTTACCAAACAAGCGTGCATCACGTAGAGCATTAAAAACAACACGTAAATGTTCCAAATGTTCTTCCAAAGATTTGCTATAAATCAGTATATCATCAAAGTAAACTACCACAAATCGTCCAATGAAAGCACGTAAAACTTCGTTCATTAATCTCATGAAAGTACTAGGTGCATTAGTTAACCCAAAAGGCATGACTAACCACTCATATAATCCAAACTTAGTTTTAAATGCTGTTTTCCATTCATCTCCCAATTTCATACGAATTTGATGGTATCCACTACATAAATCAACTTTGGAGAATATTGTAGAGCCACTCAATTCATCAAGCATATCATCTAGCCTAGGAATAGGATGGCGATAACGAATAGTAATATTATTAATGCCTCTACAATCAACACACATACGTGACGTACCATCCTTTTTAGGCACTAGTATAATAGGAACAGCACAAGGACTAAGAGATTCGCGTATATAACCTTTGTCGAGCAGTTCCGTGCTTGACGCATAATCTCCTTCGTCTCCTCTGGATTGGTGCGGTATGGTGCACGGTTGGGTAGCGATGCACGGGAATTAAGTCAATTTGATGCTCAATCCCTCGAATAGGTGGTAATCCGGTGGCACGTCTTGTGGGAAGACGTCGGTGAACTCCTGCAAAATGTTAGTGACAGCGAGGGGCAAAGAGGAAGGCACGTCTTGAATGAAAATAATGCCTCTTTGCACATAAAAGCATAGCAAACAGATTTGCTAGAATCTAGCTCATCAATATCAGATTTGGTGGCAAATAAACATGCACTTTTCAGTTTAATTTCAGAAGCAACATTAGATGGTTTATTATTAGGCTTCATTTGTTGCTCAAATTCTTTTGCCACAATCTGATTTTCACTCTTATTTTCTCCTGTTTTGCTTTATTAGCTCTATTAATATCATCTTTCAAAATGGAATCAGGAGTCATAGGAAGCAAAGTAATATTTTATCCTTGTGAACAAGAGTATATCTGATTGTTTCTACCATGGTGTACAGAATTTTTATCAAATTGCCATGGTCTACCAAGTAATAAGGAACATGCTTGCATAGGTACCACATCACAATCAACATAATCAGCATATGTAGAGATACTAAAATGCACACGAACAGTATGTGTTACCTTAACCTTGCCGCTGTTGTTGAACCATTGGATGTAGTAAGGATGTGGATGTGGTCTTGTGGGGAGAAAGCTTCTCCACCATATCCATGCTAGCCAAGTTGTTGCAGCTCCCTCCATCTATGATGGCCTTGAATAGAACGTTCCTTCACAACTCCTTTGTATGGAACAAGTTATGCCTCTGATTTTGCTCAGCTTGTGTAACCTGCACACTCAAAACACGTTGAGCAACTAAACATTCATACCTGTCGGCATCTTGAGCAGCCATGTATTGCGTCTCAAGATCAGAATCATTTCCACCGTGTTCTTCATGTGTAATAAGAGCCAAAGTCTCTTCATCATAGTCACTAGCGGACTCATACCCACCATCCTCGGTAGCAATCATCACACGCTGAGATTGGCATTCTCTAAAATGTCCTCTTCCCTTACAACGACGACAAATAATATCACTTGTGTGCCTGTTGGCGCCATAGAAGAAGAAGAGCTCTGTGTAGGCCCAGCGGTGTACTCTTTGCGAGATAGTGGTGGTTGTGCCTGCTTTCTTGTATCACGGTTGGAGGTTGCAGCCGACGGAGGTGCGGTGTAGTAGAGCGTGTGGAAGTAGATGATGCGTGGTGTCCATGATGAAGGTCGACCTGCGAGAAAAGTTAGTTCGGCGCCAGCGCATCGATCGTGCACTTCACGTTCAGCTTTACAAGCAAGATGGAATAATCGAGTGATATTATTATAATCCTTATAGTCTAGAATGGTCTGAATCTCTCTATTTAATCCACCCGAAAAGCGTGCAAGCATAGCTTCATTCTCCTCAACAATACCACATCTAATCAAGCCAGTTTGTAATTCCGATAATATTCTTCTACGAATTTTTCCTTGTCTTAAGCGCTGCAATTTTGAAGTAATTCACGCTGATAATATGGTGGAACCCAACGAGTACGCATAGCAGTTTTCAAAGCAGCCCAAGTAGCTGGAACAGGATATAATCTACAATGTTCAGACCACCAAACACATGCAAAGCTAGTGAAAGCACAAACAGCAGCGAGAACACGTCTCTCCTCGGGATATTGTAAACATGTAAATCGTTGTTCAGTTTCTAACTCCCAAGTAAGATATATATCAGGAACATATCTACCCTCAAATGGTGGAATATTCAATTTCATTTTAGGAGATGGTCATGATCTCGTACTGAAGGGGAGCCCGAACATTGCCATTATTTGCATGTGGGCGACCTGGTGGTTGTGGTGCTGGTGGTTGCACGTAGTTCGATGTTGATCAACCTCATCCTCGTAAGCTCTTACATAATCATCCTCCCCACCGCAGCAGCAGGAGCCACGAAGTATCAACAGCAGCACCGGCAGCTTGGCGGTGAAGAGGGACACGGGAAGCTCGGCGGAGGGCTGTTTCGCGATGTGGAGGTAGTCCGTGTTGTTGTAGTAGAGGTGCGTTAGGTGCAGCCGGTGGTGGTGGTGGTAGACGCTTGCGAGCAATTCATTAAACTTATTATCGAGCTTTGTTTGACGCCTTCTCAATGCCATCTATCTTCTCCATGGCCTCTTCAAATCTATTTAGCACATCGTCCACCTGCCCACTCATCATTTGTTGAAACTTATCATGTAGCGCTTTGTTTGTCATGTTCTCCCGGTCGGTCTAAATCGCTTGTGATCCTGCCATGGTTAGCAGACAATAGAAACACACAAGAATATGATTGACAGACTACTAGGAAGTGGTGGTGATGGTGTGGTGGACGATCACAAATCCGTCGAGCAAATCTCAAATTCTTACCAGTTCTTACCCAGAAGAAAGCGGTGATCGGCAACCGATGTAGTCAAAACTCACAAAGCTTGGATAGAGCGATTACGGGGAGAGTCAAGCATACGATGTAGATGTATGTGGAGCTGGGAAGGCTTATAATATGGTAGCAAAAAGGTTAGCAATAATCAATTCAGAGATGCAAAGTTGAATAAGCGCTCAACGACGTGATGTTGTTGGTCCTAGGCTAGACCGTGCTAGAGACGCGAGCCTAGAACACTAACAAAATCACGCGCTGCTGCGTAAACAAGGAAAAGCACACTCTGGAAAAAAAAATTTCTTTTCGCTTTTTTTTTTGCGCTGCCTTTTTTTTTTTTGCGCAGCTCTTTTTTTTTTTTGGCGAAAAATCACTATAATGGCGAGTGTCTCAAAACTCTTCCCAGGTCAAACTGACAGGATGGGCACGAAATTTTTTCGACCAAAAAAAAATTTTTTTTCGACTGCCCGGACCCAAAAACTGGAAACGGTTCAAAAAAAACTTTCTATAACGGCGACTGTCTCAATACACTTAGAAACACCTAAAAATAGGATAGCCAGAAAATTTTTTGACAAGTGCGTTTTCGGAAAATTTTGGGCCTAAACGGAGGGAGGAAATTTTTTTTTTCCGAAACCTACTCCGGCAAGGAAACACAAATCGGAAACTAGATGGATCTCGAAAACAACCCTAATATGCAAGGAACTCGGATTGGTGGTGGATATATGGTGGTGGATATATGGTGGTGGATATATGGCAGCGGTGGTGGTATATGGATATGGATTCAGAGCGGTGGCGGATAAGCAATGGTGGAAGATGGCAAGGCGATGATGATGGTGCGGCGGCGACGTGACAACTTATGACCAGAACTCGAAACTCTAAAAGACTAGACTCTAAGACCAGCAACTTGACACGACGATGCAACCGCAAATTCAACAAAGCAAACCCTAAAAAGATTATGCAAAGGCTCAGATTGGTTCGGATATGATGAACTAACCCTAATTTTTTGTGGCTTTTTCGTGGACTATAGGTATGAAGAACAGACTCGATCTAAACTACGGAAAACTGTAAAATCTCACGGAGCAACCTGAAAATCTGATACCACTTGATAGAGGCAAAGGTGTCCCGATGTTTCGATGAGATGGTGGCTATCGTTTACGTGGGAGTCGACCTTGGCGATCCGACTACTGAACGTGCGAGGCGTCGCGCCTTAGCAATCGCTAAACCAACTTCCGAGGGTTATTGACCACGCCGAGCACGATCAAACGACCACGAGGGCCTGTTTCTGTGAGCAAGCGAAGAACAAGCAAGAAACTGAGATTGCAATCTGGATATTGCGAATATAAGATGAAAGCTTTATTGATCAAGGTGGGGTTCTGTGGCGCCTTTATGCGGTTGTTGAACACAAGCGAAATGCGAAGTTGCAGCTATGGCGAACTTTTAATCTAAACAAAACCCAAGGTCTAAGCGGTGCCCTAAGGGCTGTATATATGGAGGAAGAGGGGAAATTTCGTGGCCCTTGGTGGAGGGGTCCGAAATCAACCCTAACTCTTGTTTCCCCACACACGGACTCTAAAACAGCCTATACTTAAGTATTTCGAAATTACATGGGCCTGGCCCAATAATAAGGTGACGCAGCACCTAGAATAGCCTATGGACGAATATTATGAAGTGGCATCTTGTATATTTCGTCCAAGGCCTCATGCACTCATTAGGGTGGCTTCAAAGTCCTGGAATCATCACTTGTAACTCCGTTCTTGTTCCCCTTGCGCATGCCAACATCTCCATGCTTGAACTTGCCCCAAGGTTCATCTTTCTTGTCCATGGTAGGCCCTTCATTTGTAAGCAAAACAAATGTATCCAATTTAGGCAGCATCATATTCTCATGAACATTGGAATCGTTACCAAGAAACGAAAGTACCTGATAATTCAATTGGCGTGCGCGAGCTCTAGTAATTGGTCCAGTATGTATAGCAGCAGGGGCTGTGGGTGTAACAATGGTATTGATGTCCTCATCATATTGCCCATCATCAATTGCATGATATCATACACATGTTGAGCATCCATTGCCATATTCATGCTATTTATAAACCGTCTCACTATGACATCATTTTGCACCGTGGTTGCATTGCCCATACTCATAACACATTTATGTGCACAATGATTGCATTTCCTCCCATGAATGCTTTGCATCTCATTCTAGATCATCTTGATAAGCTTCATGCGCTTTGTCACGACCAATCTTGCCGCACGGACTCATTCTTACATGATGAAAACTTTGTGTGCGCTAACCATTGTATTTCCGAGTATTGCTTGTGTTTGCTCTTTTTGCATGTCTATCACTCCGGCGACACCTTGCACTACTTGGATTGCGCCATATCTTCAACTTCGTCCAACTACAAGTCCGTCTACGACAACCGTTTCCATGGTGATGAGGATCACGATCCGAGGTCGGATCTTTCCCAAGGGAGGGGAGATGATGCGGAGCATACCACGTTCATCCCCATGTACACTCCAACTACTCTCCAAGCCCCAAGGACACATAAGATGAGACCTCGACTATTCGCCATTGGACACAAGGTGAACCCGTTCCTAAATGCTTCCCCTTTCCATTCGTGTGAGACACGGTTGCTACCTAAGGCGAGGACTCTATGCATGCCTAGGTACCAAGGAGACCCTCTCGGAGATGCTCGGAATGATGGACAAGTCCCCAAGTACAAGGATGAAGGAACACGACGAGAGGAACCGGAGAAGCCTGCAGAGCCCGGACATCCGGCGTCAGCCCGGACATCCGGCCCTTCCCGCAAGCCCGGACATCCGGCCCCAGCCCGGACATCCGGCGCCCATCACAGCAGCCGCAAACTACAGGGCCCGGACATCCGGCCCCCAGGCCCCGGACATCCGGCCTCCCACGAAGCCCCGGATATCCGGCCTCCCACGAAGCCCCGGATATCCGGCCTCTCGCCCAGAAATCCGGCGCCCCGCACCCGAATGCGTCTGGAAGACCCAGGCCAGCCCGGACATCCGGCCCACAGCCCGGACATCCGGGCCGACGCCCGGACATCCGGCTCCGCCTGTCTGCGCACAGTAAAGGGCCGAGACCCGTGTACCTCTTCGCCCCCCCTAGACTATATATACTCCATCCCCTTCCTCTTTCTAGGTAAGCGTTGATTTAGCTCATAGATAGAGCTTCGCTCATCCATACCGGATCTACTCCACGAGAGAGACCGAGGCCCCTCTTCGGAGAAGATCCACCTTGGATTCAAGACCCCCTCTTGGGTGGCCCCCATCAAGACCTCCTCACGAAGAAGAACGGCTACCGTTTGTATCGTCCTTTGTTGACCTTGAATCATGTATCTCCCTTTGTGTTCTTTGATCTAGCATTTGTGTGAACGATTCCTTGTTGGTTGAGTGTTTTCCCTCGCTCCTCCCCGTGATTTCCTCGTGTTCTTCCGCTCGTTCTTCGTGTCTCCCCGTAGGATCCACTCCAAACGTGAAAGATCGACGCTATAGGGTTCCACCCTACATCAGACTTTCCCTTATGTCATTAAACACAAGAAGGGTAAAGAAAATGTTATTGCTGATGCATTGTCTCGTCGCTATACTATGCTTTCACAACTTGACTTCAAAATATTTGGTTTGGAGACCATCAAAGATCAATATGTGCATGATGCTGATTTTAAAGATGTATTGCAGAATTGTAAAGAAGGAAGAACGTGGAACAAGTTCGTTGTTAATGATGGATTTGTGTTCCGTGCTAACAAGCTATGCATTCCAGCTAGCTCCGTTTGTCTTTTGTTGTTGCAGGAGGCGCATGGAGGAGGACTAATGGGACACTTTGGCGTGAAGAAGACGGAGGATGTACTTGCTACACATTTCTTTTGGCCAAAGATGAGACGGGATGTTGATCGTTTTATTGCTCGCTGCACTACATGTCAAAAAGCTAAGTCACGACTCAATCCTCATGGTTTATATATATGCCTTTGCCTGTACCTAGTGTTCCTTGGGAGGATATATCTATGGATTTTGTTTTAGGTTTACCTAGAACAAAGAAGGGGAGGGATAGCATATTTGTTGTCGTGGATAGATTCTCGAAAATGGCACACTTTATACCATGTCATAAAAGCGATGATGCTGTTAATGTTGCTGATTTGTTCTTTCGTGAAATTATTCGCTTGCATGGTGTGCCAAATACTATTGTTTCAGATCGTGATACTAAATTTCTTAGCCACTTTTGGAGATGTTTATGGGCTAAGTTGGGGACTAAACTGCTTTTTAGTACTACTTGTCACCCCCAAACTGATGGACAAACTGAAGTAGTCAATAGAACATTGTCTACTATGCTTAGGGCTGTTTTGAAGAATAATAAGAAAATGTGGGAGGAATGCTTGCCTCATATTGAATTTGCTTATAATCGTTCATTGCATTCTACTACTAAGATGTGCCCTTTTGAAGTTGTGTATGGTTTCCTACCTCGTGCACCTATTGATTTGTTGCCTCTTCCATCTTGGAGAAGGTTAATTTTGATGCTAAAAGCGTGCTGAATTGATTTAAAAATGCATGAGTTAACTAAGGAAAACATTGAGCGTATGAATGCTAAATATAAACTTTTGGAGATAAGGGTAGAAAACATGTTGTGTTTGCTCACGGAGATCTTGTTTGGTTACATTTGCGTAAGGATAGATTTCTGATTTGCGCAAATCAAAGCTAATGCCACGTCTTGATGGTCCCTTTAAGGTGTTGGAGAAAGTAAATGATAATGCATATAAACTTGAGCTGCCTGCAGATTTTGGGGTTAGTCCCACTTTTAACATTGCAGATTTGAGGCCTTATTTGGGTGAGGAAGATGAGCTTCTCTCGAGGACGACTTCATTTCAAGAAGGGGAGGATGATGAGGACATCAATACCATTGTTACACCCGCAGCCCCTCTTGCTACATATCTTGGACCAATTACTAGAGCTCGCATGACGCCAATTAAATTATCAGGTACTTTCGTTTCTTGGTAATGATTCTAATGTTCATGAGAATATGATGCTGCATAAATTGGATACATTTGTTTTGCTTACAAATGAAGGCCCTAGCTTGGAGAAGGATGGACATTGGAGCAAGAACAAGCATGGAGATGATGCCATGCGCAAGGGGAACAAGAACGGAGTTACAAGTGATGATTTCAGGACTTTGAAGCCACCATAATGGGTGCATGAAGCCTTGGACGAAATATACAAGATGCTACTTCATAAATTTCGTTCTGAGGCTATTTTAGGTGTTGCGTCACCTTATTATTGGGCTAGGCCCTTGTAATTTCGAAATACACAAGTATAGGCTATTTTTAGAGTCCGTATGTGTGGGGAAACAAGAGATAGGGTTGATTTCGGACCCCTCCACCAAGGGCCACAAAATTCCCCCCTCTTCCTCCATATATACATATCATCTCCACCGTGTTCTTCATGTGTAATAAGAGCCAAAGTCTCTTCATCATAGTCACTAGCGGACTCATACCCACCATCCTCAGTAGCAATCATCACACGCTGAGATTGGCATTCTCTCGCAAAATGTCCTCTTCCCTTACAACGACGACAAATAATATCACTTGTGTGCCCTGTTGACGCCATGGAAGAAGAAGAGCTCTGTGTAGGCCCAGCAGGTGTGCTCTTGGCAGATAGTGGTGGTTGTGCCTGCTTTCTTGTATCACGGTTGGAGGTGGCAGCCGCGGAGGTGCGGTGTAGTAGAGCGTGTGGAAGTAGATGATGCGTGGTGTCCATGATAAAGGTCGACCTGCAGAAAAGTTAGTCCGCATGGCGCGCTGTCGATCCTGCACTTCACGTTCAGCTTTACAAGCAAGATGGAATAATCGGTGATATTATTATAATCCTTGTAGTCTAGAATGGTTTGAATCTCTCTATTTAATCCACCCGAAAAGCGTGCAAGCATAGCTTCATTCTCCTCAACAATACCACATCTAATCAAGCCAGTTTGTAATTCCGATAATATTCTTCTACCGAATTTTTCCTTGTCTTAAGCGCTGCAATTTTGAAGTAATTCACGCTGATAATATGGTGGAACCCAACGAGTACGCATAGCAGTTTTCAAAGCAGCCCAAGTAGCTGGAACAGGATATAATCTACAATGTTCAGGCCACCAAACACATGCAAAGCTAGTGAAAGCACAAACAGCAGCAGAACACGTCTCTCCTCGGGATATTGTAAACATGTAAATCGTTGTTCAGTTTCTAACTCCCAAGTAAGATATATATCAGGAACATATCTACCTTCAAATGGTGGAATATTCAATTTCAGTTTAGGGAGATGGTCACGATCTCGTACTGAAGGGAGCCGAACATTGCCATTGTTTGCATGTGGGCGACCTGGTGGTTGTGGTGCTGGTGGTTGCACGTAGTTCGATGTTGATCAACCTCATCCTCGTAAGCTCTCACATAATCATCCCCCCCGCAGCAGCAGGAGCCATGTATATCGACAAAGAGCACCAAAGCAGCTTGGCCAGTGAAGAGGGACACGGGAAGCTCGGCGGAGGGCTGTTTCGCGATGTGGAGGTAGTCCTTGTTGTTGTAGAGGTGCGTTAGGTGCCGCGGTGGTGGTGGTGGTAGGCGCGCGAGCAATTCATTAAACTTGTTATCGAGCTTTGTTTGAATGCCTTCTCAATGCCATCTATCTTCTCCATGGCCTCTTCAAATCTATTTAGCACATCTTCCACCTGCCCACTCATCATTTGTTGAAACTTATCATGTAGTGCTTTGTTTGTCATGTTCTCCCGATCGATCACGTCGACTTGTGATCCTGCCATGGTTAGCAGCAATAGAAACACACAAGAATATGATTGACAGACTACTAGGAAGTGGTGGTGGTGGTGTGGTGGACGATCACAAATCCGTCAAGCAAATCTCAAATTCTTACAGTTCTTACCCAAAGAAGGCGGTGATCGGCAACCGATGTAGTCAAAACTCTCAAAGCTTGGATAGAGGCGATTACGGGGAGAGTCAAGCGCACGATGTAGATGTATGAGGAGCTGGGAAGGCTTACAATATGGTAGCAAAATGGTGAGCAATAATCAATTCAGAGATGCAAAGTTGAATAAGCGCTCAACGTCGATCTTGTCTTTGGTCCTAGGCTAGACCGTGCTAGAGACGCGAGCCTAGAACACTAACAAAATCACGGCTGCTGCGGAAACAACGGAAAAGCACACTCTGGAAAAAAAATTTCGCTCTTTTTTTTGCGTTTTTTTTTTTTGCTTTTTGCTTTTTTTGCTTTTTTTTTTTTTTGCGAAAAATCACTATAATGGCGAGTGTCTCAAAACTCTTCCTGTGTCAAGCCGACGGGATGGGCACGAAATTTTTTCGACCAAAAAAATTTTTTTCTTGCCGGACCCAAAAAGCTGAAGCGGGTCAAAAAACTTTCTATAACGGCGACTGTCTCAATCCACTTAGAAACACCTAAAAATAGGATAGCCAGAAATTTTTTTGACAAGTACGTTTTTGGAAAATTTTGGGCCTAAACGGAGGGTGGTTTCCAGACTCTTTTTTTTTCCGAAACCTACTCCGGCAAGGAAACACGAATCGGAAACTAGATGGATCTCGAAAACAAACCTAATATGAGAAGAACTCGGATTGGTGGTGGATATATGGTGGTGGTATATGACAGCGGTGGTGGTATATGGATACGGATTGGTGGTGGTATATGGATACGGATTGAGGCGGTGGCGGATAAGCAATGGTGGTAGATGGCAAGGCGATGATGATGGTGCGGCGGTGGCGTGACAACTTATGACCGAACTCGAAACTCTAAAGACTATACTCTAAGACCAGCAACTTGACACGGCGATGCAACCGCAAATTCAACAAAGCAAAAACCCTATAAAGATTATGCAAAGGCTCGATTGGTTCGGATATGATGAACTAACCCTAATTTTTTGTGGATTTTTCGTGGACAATAGGTATGAAGAACAGACTCGATCTAAACTACGAAAAACTAGAAAATCTCACCGAGCAACACGGAAATCTGATACCACTTGATAGAGGCAAAGGTGTCCGTCTTTCGATGAGATGTGGTTTTCGCTTTGGAGGAAGTCGACTTTGGCGATCCGACTACTGACGTGCGAGGGCGTCGCGCCTTAGCAATCGCTAAACCAACTCCGAGAGGTTATTGACCACACGAACACGATCAACGACCACGAGTGCATTTCCTGCGAGCAAGCGAAGAACAAGCAAACTGAGATTGCAATCTGGATATTGCGAATATAAGATGAAAGCTTTATTGATCAAGGTGGGGTTACTGTGGCGCCTTTATGCAGTCGTGGAACACAAGCGAAATCTGTGAAGTTGCAGCTATGGCGAACTTTTAATCTAAACAAAACCCAAGGTCTAAGCGGTGCCCTAAGGGCTGTATATATGGAGGAAGGGAATTTCGTGGCCCTTGGTGGAGGGTCGAAATCAACCCTAACTCTTGTTTCCCACACATCTCGGACTCTAAAACAGCCTATACTTAAGTATTTCGAAATTACATGGGCTGGCCCACTAATAAGGTGTGCAGCACCTAGAATAGCCTCGGACGACATGTATGAAGTAGCATCTTGTATATTTCGTCCAAGGCTTCATGCACCCATTATGGTGGCTTCAAAGTCCTCAAATCATCACTTGTAACTCCGTTCTTGTTCCCCTTAGCATGGCATTATCTCCATGCTTGTTCTTGCTCAATGTCCATCCTTCTCCAAGCTAGGGCCTTCATTTGTAAGCAAAACAAATGTATCCAATTTAGGCAGCATCATATTCTCATGAACATTAGAATCATTACCAAAAGCGAAAGTACGATAATTTAATTGGCGTCTTGTGAGCTCTAGTAATTGGTCCAGTATATGTAGCGGTAGGGGCTGCGGGTGTAACAATGGTGTCCTCAAATACCATTGTTGCACACCGCCTTGCTAGGCCCTTGTAATTTGACTTAACTGAGCACCCTCCACCAAAACATACAGATTTCACTTTGGGTTTTGTTAGGACCTTGTCGCTTGATTAAAGCGCCACAGAAATATAATCCGATGCTAAGCAGGAAATTTGCGTCTCGTGACATAGTCGGATCGTCAAGGTCGACTCCCACAGAAACGATAGCCACCATCTCATCGAAACATCGGGACACCTTTGCCTCTTTCAGACGGGCCAGAGGCCCATGTATCCCCTCCTCACTTACCCCTTCGTGGCTTAGACTATATATACTCCTCCCCTCCTCCTAGTTATGGTTAGCAAAGTGATAGCTCATTTGATAGAGAGCTTTGCTCCTTGTACCACTCTACTCTTGAGAGAGAGAGAGAGACTACTACTCCTTATGGAGGCCAAGACCTCCATCTAGGAGAAGATCCTGCGGGATATATCATCAAGACCCCCTCTTGGGCGGCCCCCTTCAAGACCTCCTCATGAAGACGAACTTTACCTTGTATCTTTCCCTTTGTTGTTCATGTACCTTGTGGATCTTGTGTGTTTGATGGTCTAGTGGATGTGTGATTGGATTTGTTCTTGAGTGTTTCCCCTTGTGATTTCTCTCCGTTCTTCCCCGTGTTCATCATGTTCTTGAAGGGAACCCACTCCAATCGTGAAAGATCGGCCTACACCGGGTTAGCCCCATACCATATGGTATCATGAGCCAGGTTGATCACGTATTTGGAGTCCCTCCCACTGTTTTCTAACCTTCTTTTGCTTGATTTCGTCCTAAATTCGAAAATCCCTACCAAAAATAGCCCCCAAATTTGTTTGTGATTTGTTAGTTTGATGATGTTTTGTTGATTTTGATCCATGGATTTGCTTGGTTTCGAGTGGATCTAGCATCTCCCCAAGTTTCCCCACTTCCCATCCACAAAATCTCTCCAATTTTGCCCTTGGAATCATCCATTTCCGTCCCCAATTCGAAAATTTCCGCCCCAAACGAGATCTGGAATCGTCGGGTCGGACATCGGGGCCTCAGGCCGGACATCTGGGCCATCTGGCCGGACATCCGGGCCCCAAGCCAGACATCCGGCTCCTGGAGCACCAAATCTGCATGGTTCTGGACATACACCCGGGAAATCCGGCCCCTACCCCCGGATATCCGGCCCCTGGGAAATCAGCCTCCCGTGTTTCACCGTTTTGTCCATAACTTTCACATCCGGAGTCTGATTTTCACGTTCTTTAGCTCCTTGAGTAGCTATTGACATCCCCCATCCATCTAGATAGGTTTCATCACCATTTGACTCCATCTGAATTTTGGCATTTTGGCATCTTTGACTAGGGCTTCCACCATAACTTCCGTAAAACCACCATAGCCTTCCGCAACCTAACCCATTTTGTTCCCCATAGCATTAGTGGTTGTTTGAGTTGCGATTCGAGTCTCCTAAGGTGTTTAGGCTACTTAGGGACAGTTGCTTCTTCATCAACCACCACCATAACTTCCGCATAGACTTACCTTACCCTCCACTTCCGCATTGCGTACTCCAAAACCCATCATTGCATTTCCGCAATCCTTTGAGTTTCCGCAAAACCACCACTGCATTCCCGCTACCACCATTTGACTTTTGTCCTTGAGATTTTGAGTTGTGGGTTTTCCATTTCCTAAGGTGTTTAGGCTAATTAGGAATGGGTTGACATCGACAACACCGCCTCTCATCATCGCAACGGATGGTAACCTCGACGACATCATTGTACATTCTCCCTTACCATTACATTGTTAACCCCTAGCCCATTTTGCGTCACTTGCCTATCGAGACTAGCCATTTGAGTATTGCCGGCGACGTTACTTGTGCACATTAGTGATCATTGGCCTACACCTTCCATTGCATATATACCATATCATATTGGTATCATCTTGCTATCATATCATATCTTGTGTCACAAGTTTGTTCCCGCATATAGACAATTGCTATCTTGGTTTGTGCATCGTGGCCATACAAAAAAACAAGAATAAGCTTTTAAGCAAAGGAAAAGAGAAAGAGCAAACAAGCTTGTAAGCAAGTGCCATAGCATCATACCACATTACAATATATCATATTTGATCATCTTGGATCAAACACCGGGAACCATACATATATAGCATACTTGGGATAGAAACTTTATCCATTTTGCATCTTACAGGTTGTGCACAAGTGTCGTATCCGCCTATTGAGCAATCGTGCTAGCGTCTTTGTTGAGTTGTGCAACATGAGCGTTTTCCGTGGATTCCACATTTTGTGCTCATTCCTTGGTTGCACGACCCCATTTATCTATCCGTATGTGTGTTTCCAAGTGCCATTCTTTGCTATTGGTCTACTTGTTTCACTTGCAAATTTGTGAATCTCTTTCAACATTATTGACTCTTGCTAACATTTTGCATTAAATTTTTGTGACACTATCCTCACCGAGCTACTCCATAAGCTTTAGTTCGTAGGTGTGAGTGAACAAGTCCGGTACCAATTCCACTATTCTTTCATCTCACATTGAGTGAAACGGGATACATCCTCAACTTTGGGAAAAGGTAACTTGGTATTGTTTATCTCATTTCCTACTCACCTATACTCGAGTCTTGTGATGGATAGGCAAGGTATTTCACCCTCGGTCTACAACAACAACAACGAGTTCGATGCCACGAACAACTCCAACGACGCCAAGATGAATGCTCAAATGGAGGAGATCAAAGCCATCATCATGTCCTACAAGCGATCTTCCTCATCTTCGAGAAGACGCTCAAGAGCACATGCTTCCGAGCTACCATCTCCGGCAAGGTCACATCGGCATCGACACCATCACCACCATGAACGTGAAGGTCAAGAGCTCAACACCAACAACCGCTCAACGACTTCACCATCTCCCTTGGCATCTTCGCCAAGTGACTTCAAGGCATCTTCGGATTCGGATATACGGCATCTTCGCCAACAAGCACCTCAAGACTACGCTCAAGAGAAGCTCCCCAAGCTCAAGTCCGCGACTTCCACGAGCTAATACGACCTCGACACCGACCATAGGATTCCTTTCTATGGGACTCTAGAACCCGAGGAGTATCTCGAGTGGGAGCATTTGATGGACGACTACCTCAAGCTACATCAAGTTCCTCCCGAAGATCAAGTGAAGTGCGCCACAAGAAACTTCCACGACTACGCCTCGACATGGTGGCCTCACAGACCTTCGGCGAGCCACGACATGAGTTGGCCCAAGATGAAGAGAGCTTTGCGGCGAGAGTTTGTGCCTCCAACCTACACGGAATAACTTCTACGCCAAATGGAGAACACCATCCAATGATCCAAGTCCATCGACGCGTACTTCAAGGAGATGAAGAATGCCTTGCGACGAGCCAGCATGGACGACCCCATGTCAATGAAGTTCCACTTCATGATGGGATTGAACAACAACATCTCCAAGACTATCTTCCTCGAGAACTACAAGTCCCTCGACGACAACTACATTGGTGCTCTCAAGGCGGAACAAGAACTCATGAAGACCAAGGCTTCTCCACCCCAAGCACACTTCTCGAAGACCAAGCTCAAAGACGACGAGCATGAGGCTAGTACCACCAAGATGTCCAAGCCCGATGAGCTCCAAGACGATGCCCCCAAGTTCCACTTCACCGCCATCCCTCTTTGTGGCATTGATGATGTCGAGTCCTCCACAACTCTTTTTCAAGATGGTGCGGCGACGAGTACGACTACGGAGACCTTCAAGGACCAATCTTTTGAGGCAATCGACATGGTGACGAGCAAGGATGATGCTTCCATCTTAGGAGGCGAGAGTGATGATGTGCCATCTTCGGCCTTCATCCACGGCGACGATGACAAGATGATCGAGAATGGGATTTTCCCTTTGGTCATGTAGGAGAGTGATGATGTGCCATCTTCGGCCTTCATCCATGGTGACGGCGATAAGATGGTTGAGTATTTCACCTCGACCACGGCGACGTATGATGACTTGAGTGACTTGTGCCACCATATTGAGAGTGAGAGTGACTTCACCACTAGCCCCATATATGATGTGTTGCCACAATTCCCATGTGAGGAGATCCACAACCCCCACCACTTGAGTGAGATGAGTGACTCCACCATATGTGAGTTTGAGTGCACCTATTTTGAGGGAGTGAGTGAACCACCACATAGAGAGAGTGAGGCCACTTCGATTTCTAACGACTTAACCTCTACCTCTACTACGTCTTCTCATTTGGTGCAAGGTCCCATATATAATGACGCGCCGATCCTCGATGACTTCGTCCTTCCTTTGGACAAGACGATGGCCATGGTGGAATATGATGCACCCCCACATGGTTCCATCAAGATGAACATGACCACCATTTGGTCTTTGCCACCTCACCTACACCACTTGAGTGGAATGAACAAGGTAACATAGGTGAAGTGATAGAGGCAAAGGTGTCCCGTCTTTCGATGAGATGTTGGTTCTCGCTTTGGAGGAAGTCGACTTTGACGATCCGACTACGAACGTGCGAGGACGTCGCGCCTTAGCAATCGCTAAACCAACTCCGAGAGGTTATTGACCACGCCGGAGCACGATCAACCTGACCACGAGGGTCTGTTTCCTGCGAGCAAACGAAGAACAATCAAGAAACTGAGATTGCAATCTGGATATTGCGAATATAAGATGAAAGCTTTATTGATCAAGGTGGGGTTCGTGGCGCCTTTATGCAGTCGTTGAACACAAAGCGAAATGCGAAGTTGCAGCTATGGCGAACTTTTAATCTAAACAAAACCCAAGGTCTAAACGGTGCCCTAAGGGCTGTATATATGGAGGAAGAGGGGAATTTCGTGGCCCTTGGTGGAGGGTCGAAATCAACCCTAACTCTTGTTTCCCCACACATACGGACTCTAAAACAGCCTATACTTAAGTATTTCGAAATTACATGGGCCTGGCCCACTAATAAGGTGACGCAGCACCTAGAATAGCCTCGGGACGACAT
This sequence comes from Aegilops longissima, assembly GCA_021605205.1. Taxonomy (NCBI): domain Eukaryota; kingdom Viridiplantae; phylum Streptophyta; class Magnoliopsida; order Poales; family Poaceae; genus Aegilops; species Aegilops longissima. The sequence continues at coordinate 25,939 of JAHIAM010000764.1, forward strand.
TTATGAAGTAGCATCTTGTATATTTCGTCCAAGGCTTCATGCACCCATTATGGTGGCTTCAAAGTCCTGAAATCATCACTTGTAACTCCGTTCTTGTTCCCCTTGCATGGCATTATCTCCATGCTTGTTCTTGCTCAATGTCCATCCTTCTCCAAGCTAGGGCCTTCATTTGTAAGCAAAACAAATGTATCCAATTTAAGCAGCATCATATTCTCATGAACATTAGAATCATTACCAAGAAACGAAAGTACGATAATTTAATTGGCGTGCTGTGAGCTCTAGTAATTGGTCCGAGTATATGTAGCAGTAGGGGCTGTGGGTGTAACAATGGTATTGATGTCCTCATCATCCTCCCTTCTTGAAATGAAGTCGTCCTCGACGGAAGCTCATATTCCTCACCCAAATAAGGCTTCAAATCTGCAATGTTAAAAGTGGGACTAACCCCAAAATCTGCAGGCAGCTCAAGTTTATATGCATTATCATTTATTTTCTCTAACACCTTAAATGGACCATCAGCACGTGGCATTAGCTTTGATTTATGCAAATTAGGAAACCTATCCTTACGCAAATGTAACCAAACAAGATCTCCGGTGCAAAGACAACATGTTTTCTACCCTTATCTCCAGCAAGTTTATATTTAGCATTCATCGCTCAATGTTTTCCTTAGTTATCTCATGCATTTTAAAATCAATTCAGCACGTTCTTTAGCATCAAAATTAACCTTCTCCGAAGATGGAAGAGGCAACAAATCAATAGGTGCACGAGGTAGGAAGCCATACACAATTTCAAAAGGGCACATCTTAGTTGTAGAATGCAATGAGCGATTATAAGCAAATTCAATATGAGGCAAGCATTCTTCCCACATTTTCTTATTATTCTTCAAAACAGCCCTAAGCATAGTAGACAATGTTCTATTGACTACTTCAGTTTATCCATCGGTTTGGGGTGACAAGTAGTACTAAAAGCAGTTTAGTCCCCAACTTAGCCCATAAACATCTCCAAAAGTGGCTAAGAAATTTAGTATCACGATCTGAAACAATAGTATTTGGCACACCATGCAAGCGAATAATTTCACGAAAGAACAAATCAGCAACATTAACACATCATCGCTTTTATGACATGGTATAAAGTGTGCCATTTTGAGAATCTATCCACGACAACAAATATGCTATCCTCCCTTCTTTGTTCGAGGTAAACCTAAAACAAAGTCCATAGATATATCCTCCCAAGGAACACTAGGCACAGCAAAGGCATATATAAACCATGAGGATTGAGTCGTGACTTAGCTTTTTGACATGTAGTGCAGCGAGCAACAAAACGCTCAACATCCCGTCTCATCTTTGGCCAAAAGAAATGTGTAGCAAGTATATCCTCCGTCTTCTTGACGCCAAAGTGTCCCATTAATCCTCCTCCATCGCCTCCTGCAACAACAAAAGACGAACAGAGCTAGCAGGAATGCATAGCTTGTTAGCACGGAACACAAAACCATCATTAATAACGAACTTGTTCCATGTTCTTCCTTCTTTACAATTCTGCATTACATCTTTAAAATCAGCATCATGCACATATTGATCTTTGATGGTCTCCAAACCAAATATTTTGAAGTCAAGTTGTGAAAGCATAGTATAGCGACGAGACAAAGCATCAGCAATAACATTTTCTTTACCCTTCTTGTGTTTAATGACATAAGGAAAGTCTCAATGAATTCAACCCATTTAGCATGTCTACGATTCAGTTTAGCTTGACTTTTAATATGTTTCAAAGATTCATGATCAGAATGTATAACAAATTCTTTGGGCCATAAATAATGTTGCCATGTCTCTAAAGTCCGAACAAGAGCATATAATTCTTTGTCATAAGTAGAATAGTTAAGACTAGGCCCACTCAATTTTTCAGAAAAGTATGCAACAGGTTTGCCATCTTGTAATAACACACCTCCTAATCCAATTCCACTAGCATCACATTCAAGCTCAAAAGTCTTATTAAAGTCAGGAAGTTGGAGTAAAGGAGCATGTGTCAACTGCTTCTTCTTGTGCGGTACCCCAAACAAAAGGCACATCCTTCTTTGTAAGCTCATTGAGAGCTGCAGCAATGGTGCTAAAGTCTCTCACAAAACGCCTATAGAAACCAGCGAGTCCAAGAAAACTCCTCACTTGTGTGACCGTTTTGGGCTGCGGCCAACTCTCAATAGCTTCAATCTTGGCTTTATCAACTTCAATTCCCTGTGGAGTAACAACATAGCCAAGAAAAGATACTCGGTCGGTGCAAAAGGTGCACTTCCCAAGGTTACCAAACAAACGTGCATCACGTAGAGCATTAAAAACAGCACGTAAATGTTCCAAATGTTCTTCCAAAGATTTGCTATAAATCAGTATATCATCAAAGTAAACTACCACAAATCGTCCAATGAAAGCACGTAAAACTTCGTTCATTAATCTCATGAAAGTACTAGGTGCATTAGTTAACCCAAAAGGCATGACTAACCACTCATATAATCCAAACTTAGTTTTAAATGCTGTTTTCCATTCATCTCCCAATTTCATACGAATTTGATGGTATCCACTACATAAATCAACTTTGGAGAATATTGTAGAGCCACTCAATTCATCAAGCATATCATCTAGCCTAGGAATAGGATGGCGATAACGAATAGTAATATTATTAATGCCTCTACAATCAACACACATACTGTGACGTACCATCCTTTTTAGGCACTAGTATAATAGGAACAGCACAAGGACTAAGAGATTCGCGTATATAACCTTTGTCGAGCAGCTCCTGTACTTGACGATAATCTCCTTCGTCTCCTCTGGATTGGTGCGGTATGGTGCGCGGTTGGGTAGCGATGCACCGGGAATTAAGTCAATTTGATGCTCAATCCCTCGAATAGGTGGTAATCCGGTGGCACGTCTTGTGGGAAGGCGTCGTGAACTCTGCAAAATGTTAGTGACAGCAGGGGCAAAGAGGAAGGCACGTCCTCGAATGAAAATAATGCCTCTTTGCACACAAAAGCATAGCAAACAGATTTGCTAGAATCTAGCTCATCAATATCAGATTTGGTGGCAAATAAACATGCACTTTTCAGTTTAATTTCAGAAGCAACATTAGATGGTTTATTATTAGGCTTCATTTGTTGCTCAAATTCTTTTGCCACAATCTGATTTTCACTCTTATTTTTCTCTGTTTTGCTTTATTAGCTCTATTAATATCATCTTTCAAAATGGAATCAGAGTCATAGGAAGCAAAGTAATATTTTTATCCTTGTGAACAAGAGTATCTGATTGTTTCTACCATGGTGTACAGAATTTTTATCAAATTGCCATGGTCTACCAAGTAATAAGGAACATGCTTGCATAGGTACCACATCACAATCAACATAATCAGCATATGTAGAGATACTAAAATGCACACGAACGAGACGTGTTACCTTAACCTTGCCGCTGTTGTTGAACCATTGGATGTAGTAAGGATGTGGATGTGGTCTTGTGGTGAGAGAAAGCTTCTCCACCATATCCATGCTAGCCAAGTTGTTGCAGCTCCCTCCATCTATGATGGCCTTGAATAGAACGTTCCTTCACAACTCCTTTGTATGGAACAAGTTATGCCTCTGATTTTGCTCAGCTTGTGTAACCTGCACACTCAAAACACATTGAGCAACTAAACATTCATACTGTCGGCATCTTCAAGAGCCATGTATTGCGTCTCGGGATCGAATCATCTCCACCGTGTTCTTCATGTGTAATAAGAGCCAAAGTCTCTTCATCATAGTCACTAGCAGATTCATACCCACCATCCTCGGTAGCAATCATCACACGCTGATATTGGCATTCTCTGTAAAATGTCCTCTTCCCTTACAACGACGACAAATAATATCACTTGTGTGCCCTGTTGGCGCCATGGAAGAAGAAGAGCTCTGTGTAGGCCCAGCAGGTGTACTCTTGGCGAGATAGTGGTGGTTGTGCCTGCTTTCTTATATCACGGTTGGAGGTGGCAGCCGACGGAGGTGCGGTGTAGTAGAGCGTGTGGAAGTAGATGATGCACGTGGTGTCCATGATGAAGGTCGACCTGCAGAAAAGTTAGTCGCGCCAAGGCACATCGATCCTGCACTTCACGTTCAGCTTTACAAGCAAGATGGAATAATCGAGTGATATTATTATAATCCTTGTAGTCTAGAATGGTCTGAATCTCTCTATTTAATCCACCCGAAAGCGTGCAAGCATAGCTTCATTCTCCTCAACAATACCACATCTAATCAAGCCAGTTTGTAATTCTGATAATATTCTTCTACGAATTTTTCCTTGTCTTAAGCGCTGCAATTTTTGAAGTAATTCATGCTGATAATATGGTGGAACCCAACGAGTACGCATAGCAGTTTTCAAAGCAGCCCAAGTAGCTGGAACAGGATATAATCTACAATGTTCAGACCACCAAACACATGCAAAGCTAGTGAAAGCACAAACGGCAGCAGGAACACGTCTCTCCTCAGGATATTGTAAACATGTAAATCGTTGTTCAGTTTCTAATTCCCAAGTAAGATATATATCAGGAACATATCTACCCTCAAATGGTGGAATATTCAATTTCAGTTTAGGGAGATGGTCATGATCTCGTACCTGAAGGGGAGCCCGAACATTGCCATTATTTGCATGTGGACGACCTGGTGGTTGTGGTGCTGGTGGTTGCACGTAGTTCTGATGTTGATCAACTTCATCCTCGTAAGCTCTCACATAATCATCCTCCCCCCTTGTGCAGCAGGAGCCCTGAAGTATCAACAGCAGCACCAGCAGCTTGGCGGTGAAGAGGGACACGGGAAGCTCGGCGGAGGGCTGTTTCGCGATGTGGAGGTAGTCCATGTTGTTGTAGTAGAGGTGCGTTAGGTGCAGCCGGTGGTGGTGGTGGTAGACGCAGCGAGCAATTCATTAAACTTGTTATCGAGCTTTGTTTCAACGCCTTCTCAATGTCATCTATCTTCTCCATGGCCTCTTCAAATCTATTTAGCACATCGTCCACCTGCCCACTCATCATTTGTTGAAACTTATCATGTAGCGCTTTGTTTGTCATGTTCTCCCGGTCGGTCTAAATCGACTTGTGATCCTGCCATGGTTAGCAGCAATAGAAACACACAAGAATATGATTGACAGACTACTAGGAAGTGGTGGTGGTGGTGGTGGACGATCACAAATCCGTCAAGCAAATCTCAAATTCTTACCAGTTCTTACCAAAGAAGAAAGCGGTGATCGGCAACCGATGTAGTCAAAACTCTCAAAGCTTGGATAGAGCGATTACGGGGAGAGTCAAATGCACGATGTAGATGTATGTGGAGCTGGGAAGGCTTATAATATGGTAGCAAAAGGGTCAGCAATAATCAATTCAGAGATGCAAAGTTGAATAAATGCTCAACGACTGTGATCTTGTCTTTGGTCCTAGGCTAGACCGTGCTAGAGACGCGATCCTAGAACACTAACAAAATCACGGCGCTGCACGGAAACAACGGAAAAGCACACTCTGGAATATATTTTTTCGCTCTTTTTTTTGCGCTTTTTTTTTTTTGCTGCTTTTTTTTTTTTTTTTGCGAAAAATCACTATAATGGCGAGTGTCTCAAAACTCTTCCGAGGTCAAACCGACGGGATGGGCACGAAATTTTTCGACCAATTTTTTTTTTTTCATTGCCGGACCCAAAAGCTGAAACGGGTCAAAAAACTTTCTATAACGGCATTGTCTCAATACACTTAGAAACACCTAAAAATAGGATAGCGGAAAAATTTTTTCGATAAGTGCGTTTCGGATAATTTTGGGCCTAAGCGGAGGTGGTTTCAGACTCTTTTTTCGAAACCTACTCCGCAAGGAAACACGAATCGGAAACTAGATGGATCTCGAAAACAAACCTAATATGAGAAGAACTCGGATTGGTGGTGGATATATGGTGGTGGTATATGGCAGCGGTGGTGGAATATGGATCTTGATTGGTGGTGGTATATGGATACGGATTGGTGGTGGTATATGGATACGGATTGAGGCGGTGGCGGATAAGCAATGGTGGTAGATGGCAAGGCGATGATGATGGTGCGGCAGTGGCGTGACAACTTATGACCGAACTCGAAACTCTAAAGACTAGACTCTAAGACCAGCAACTTGACACGACGATGCAACCGTAAATTCAACAAAGCAAAACCCTAAAAAGATTATGCAAAGGCTCGGATTGGTTCGGATATGATGAACTAACCTAATTTTTTTGTGGCTTTTTCGTGGACAATAGGTATGAAGAACAGACTCGATCTAAACTACGAAAAACTGGAAAATCTCACCGAGCAACACGGAAATCTGATACCACTTGATAGAGGCAAAGGTGTCCCGTCTTCGATGAGATGTTGGTTCTCGCTTTGGAGGAAGTCGATTTTGACGATCCGACTACTGAGCGTGCGAGGACGTCGCGCCTTAGCAATCGCTAAACCAACTCCGAGAGGTTATTGACCACGCCGAGCACGATCAACGACCACGAGGGTCATTTCCTGCGAGCAAGCGAAGAACAAGCAAGAAACTGAGATTGCAATCTGGATATTGCGAATATAAGATGAAAGCTTTATTGATCAAGGTGGGGTTCTGTGGCGCCTTTATGCAGTCGTTGAACACAAGCGAAATGCTGCGAAGTTGCAGCTATGGCGAACTTTTAATCTAAACAAAACCCAAGGTCTAAGCGGTGCCCTAAGGGCTGTATATATGGAGGAAGAGGGGGAATTTCGTGGCCCTTGGTGGAGGGGTCGAAATCAACCCTAACTCTTGTTTCCCCACATACGGACTCTAAAACAGCCTATACTTAAGTATTTCGAAATTACATGGGCCTGGCCCACTAATAAGGTGACGCAGCACCTAGAATAGCCTCGGGACGACATTTATGAAGTAGCATCTTGTATATTTCGTCCAAGGCTTCATGCACCCATTATGGTGGCTTCAAAGTCCTGAAATCATCACTTGTAACTCCGTTCTTGTTCCCCTTGCATGGCATTATCTCCATGCTTGTTCTTGCTCAATGTCCATCCTTCTCCAAGCTAGGGCCTTCATTTGTAAGCAAAACAAATGTATCCAATTTAGGCAGCATCATATTCTCATGAACATTAGAATCATTACCAAGAAACGAAAGTACCTGATAATTTAATTGGCGTGCGCGAGCTCTAGTAATTGGTCCAGTATATGTAGCAGTAGGGGCTGTGGGTGTAACAATGGTATTGATGTCCTCATCATGAAGGTGATGCTCTAGTCCCACTAGTGGATATTCTTGACATTGATTGGTTGCATGATGTTGATCAACCTATTACCATGCTACATTCTAGTATGATTTCCCCATGCGATGATTTACCCATTTATGATGAGTATGATGATTGCCATGTGGAGTCTCTTAGTTGTGATGCCATGTTACATAGGATTTCTTGTGATAATTCTTTAGGTCACATCATGTTTGACAATCCGCTTGACTTGTCATATGCTATGAATGAGATAAATCATATGTCATATTTGCAATCTCGTCGTAGTGACTATGCGTATGCCATTAAAATAAACCCAATTTGCACTTATAGTATAGATGACAAGCCCATGGTTATTGGCATTTGTTTTTCTTGTGATGATATTGATATGCTTCCTTTGTATCATTTATCTCATATGCCATGCCATGACCACCTAGCTTCGGATATGTATTGTTTTGGATGTTGTCCATTTTCTCCATATGATGTTTCCAATATTGCTCATGAGGAGACCCCCATAGTTTCCTCATACATTTTAGGAAATTTTGACTCATCCTATCCATTGCATGATCCCAATACTTGTGTGCACAATATGCTCCCCATGAATCATAATGATATTGTTGTGCCATATACTTCTATGCTAAATTTGCATCCCCATCGTGTCATACACAATAAATATTCTTTCATGATGGATGACATGTTCTTATACCATGCATCAAATTTCTTTGAGCGATGCTTATCTTGTGCTAACACTCACTTGCACATACACATCATGATGGATGATGTGTACATTTACCTCGCGCACAATTTCTTTGGTTTGTGTCTCTTTTGTGTAGGTACCCATGAATACTTGTCAACCTCGCAATCCCACGAGTTGACAAAACGAGCTCTAGAGAGTAATGATGACTTGGGATCCCATGGATTGCCTTTCCCACAGCTCACTTCACGCAAAAACTTCGCGCATTTCTTCTACATGACCCTCACATGGTTATGGGTTATTGTCCAATACATATTCTATGCCCATCTTGCCATGTTCACTTTGCATGATATGCCCATTCCTATGCCTTTGCCATGCATTTGTGACCCATGCTTTGCATTACACATGATGATTAATTCTAGTACATGTATGTGTATTTGCAAGCTTGGTGGAGATATCACTTCTTATTGCCATGTTTGCTTTGTACCCCATGCCTATGATGATACTATGATCTTGCTTTATGTTCGTGCTTGCGAAATGTCATGTGCATTGTCTATGCCTGTTATTTGCTCACATGACATGATTGCCATGATTTCCTCTAGTGTGTTGCATCTTCGCTCCACTAGTTTGCACGACTTGATTACTATTGCTTGCCTTGTTGCATCACCAATGATTTATACTTGCTCACTTCATGCGGTTGATGACATCTACATGCTTTGCACAGGACTGTTATTGCTTCTTGTCATATCTCTCCATATGTTGCCTCCCTCTCATGCTAGATGATTTGACATGTATTGAGTGCAACAATGCCTTTAGTCTTGATAATGAGTTTGCCCCCATAGCATTCTCACATATAATTGGAGATTTTGACATATTCCTTGTGAAGCATGCTTGTCTTACCTCTTTGCACCATATACCTCGTGCCATGAATATAGCCATTGTTGCATCATATTATTCATGCACTTGTGCTTCTAATGGTTATGTGCAAAAGAAGAGAACCATCATGATGGATGATGTGTTTATCTACCATGCGCATACGTTCTTTCCTTTGTTTTGTGCATGTGTAGTGATGAGGACATCAATACCATTGTTACACCCACAGCCCCTACTGCTACATATACTGGACCAATTACTAGAGCTCGCGCACGCCAATTAAATTATCAGGTACTTTCGTTTCTTGGTAATGATTCTAATGTTCATGAGAATATGATGCTGCCTAAATTGGATACATTTGTTTTGCTTACAAATGAAGGCCCTAGCTTGGAGAAGGATGGACATTGGAGCAAGAACAAGCAAGGAGATAATGCCATGCTAAGGGAACAAGAACGGAGTTACAAGTGATGATTTGAGGACTTTGAAGCCACCATAATGGGTGCATGAAGCCTTGGACGAAATATACAAGATGCTACTTCATACATGTCGTCGTCCGAGGCTATTCTAGGTCTTGCGTCACCTTATTAGTGGGCCAGGCCCATGTAATTTCGAAATACTTAAGTATAGGCTGTTTTTAGAGTCCGTATGTGTGAGGAAACAAGAGTTAGGGTTGATTTGGACCCCTCCACCAAGGGCCACGAAATTCCCCCTCTTCCTCCATATATACAGCCCTTAGGGCACCGTTTAGACCTTGGGTTTTGTTTAGATTAAAGTTCGCCATAGCTGCAACTTCGGCGTGCCGTTTGTGTTCCACGACCGGACAAAGGCGTCACAGAACCCCACCTTGATCAATAAAGCTTTCATCTTATATTCGCAATATCCAGATTGCAATCTCAGTTTCTTGCTTGTTCTTCGTTTGCTCGCAGGAAACAGACCCTCGTGGTCAGGTTGATCGTGCTCCGGTGTGGTCAATAACCTCTCGGAGTTGGTTTAGCGATTGCTAAGGCGCATAGCGTCCTCAAGACGTTAAGTAGTCGGATCGTCAAAGTCGACTTCCTCCAAAGCGAAAATCACATCTCATCGAAAGACGGGACACCTTTGCCTCTATCATGTAGGATACTTGGACTTTGTGTCAACTTCCACGTCACATGAGTTGACAATCCGAGCTCTTGAGAGCGAACCACCATCTACCACGACGATTCTACATCGCACTTGCTTGTGCTTCGACATTGCGAAGAATGCACAAGGAAGCGCCTTCAAGGTGAAATCTTTCTTGAGCATGGATATTGTGAATCATACTACTTGTCTTGCTTGTACCATGAGACTTATTGGTCATCTTGGACCACTTGTTGGCGCACATGTTAGAGATCTTGCTTCAATTTGTCATTTTAACCATTCCATGCATCATGATATATATGCCATGTGTGTTGCATCCAATTCTTGGATTATTTGCTCCTCTCATATGTTTGGTTGCAACAATGTCATCACTTCACATATGCCATGTCCCATTGCTTGCCACATGATTGACTTGATTGCCTCACACATGATAACAATTGCTCTTTCTATTGTGTTGAGTGCCACACTATGTTCACTACACCCTATGCACATTATGCTTGGATTGTCTTGCACTTAACCCATGTGTTTAGACATCTCATCTTCTTAGGTGTTGTGAATGATTCATATGCCTACCATAGACCTTTCATTGAGCAATTTGTGAATGCTTGCTATGAACTTGAGGTAGATGCTTATTCTCTTGACACACATATTTGCATCTCTACCTTCCATTTACATGCTTGTCCCCATGATATATTTTCTTGTGATCGATTGATATGCTTACATGCCATGTCACAATCCTTTGTCACACCATATGGTTTGCATGATGATGACACTTGTTTGGTGACTTACCTCTTGAATGCTTGGTTTTGCACTAACGCTAACCACACTTATTTTTCCAAGTATTTGTTGTCCTTACTCCTTTTGAAGGAATCACAAGACGGTGCGACATTGGAGAGTGTCCATTTCGAGCTTCAAGATGACAAGTACTTGGTGAACGTCCACTTCTACACGACGAAGCCATCTCTTTCCCATGGTGATTTGGTTTTCGATCCGAGGTCGGATCTTTCCCATGGGAGGGGAGATAATGCGGAGCATCCTATGGACATCACCATGTCAAGAGTTCGTTTGGCAAGTGACACGTGCGACATCTACTTCACATACGCAAAGGTGAATCATCTCCTTTACACGTGCTCACTTGACCCCTTCGAGGATGGTATACTACTTGACACTTCTCCCATGTGCGTGCATAGGTATTATCGGAGCTTCACGGATGTTGAGGAGGAGTGCAAGCGCCAAGGAACAACTACACCATCCGTGAGGGAAGCCTGGAAGCGACGATGGAAGAAGACGGAGCTGCTGAAGCTACAGCGGCCGGACATCCGGCCAAGGGCCGGACATCCGGCGCCTGTGTAGCCGCCCAACAGCTGCACCAACAGAAGGCCGAACAAGCTTCAGCGGCCGGACATCCGGCGTCAGCCCCGGACATCCGGCGCATCACCAAAGCCCGGACATCCGGCGCCTCCCCCGGAAATCCGGCGTCGACGACAGAATGCACCCGAAGTTTGGCCACTTCAGCCCGGACATCCGGCCAACCGCTCCGGACATCCGCGTCTCACGAGAGCCCGGACATCCGGCCCCCAGCCCGAACATCCGGCGCCTACCTGCGCGCAGATACGGGCCAGTGGCCCATGTATGCCCTCCTCCCCCTCCTCCTAGTTAGGCTTAGCAAAGGATATCTCATTTGATAAAGAGCTTTGCTCCTTGTACCACTCTACTCTTGAGAGAGAGAGAGACTACTACTCCTTCTAGAGGCCAAGACCTCCATCTAGGAGAAGATCCCGCGGGATATATCATCAAGACCCCCTCTTGGGCGGCCCCCTTCAAGACCTCCTCATGGAGATGAACTTTACCTTGTATTTTTCCCTTTGTTGTTCATGTACCTTGTGGATCTTGTGTGTTTGATGGTCTAGTGGATGTGTGATTGGATTTGTTCTTGAGTGTTTCCCCTTGTGATTTGTCTCTGTTCTTCCCCGTGTTCATCGTGTTCTTCGAGGGAACCCACTCCAATCGTGAAAGATCGGCCTATACCGGGTTAGCCCCGTATCATTTGTCCTTTAACCGTAAGCCGGCTTAACCATGTGACCTTAAACCGGCATAATATTTTTTCTGAAATGGCTAAGACATATACTTCTTGCACTTGGGTCAAATCCCGGATTACCGAGGAAGAACTGAACAATTGTTTCGCCACTAGCGCCTTAGCCAAAAAGGAGGATATCCACTGGAGAGCTCCTAGTGACGAAGTCCTTCCTCAACCCAAAGATGGAGAAGTAATTGTTTTTACTGATCACTTGGGTCGGGGGTTCAGCCCTCCCGGCTCAATTTTTTTTCGTGATGTGCTTCATTTCCTCCAAATGCACCCTCAAGACATTGGACCCAACTCTGTGTCTAACATTCGTAATTTTCAAGTATTCTGTGAAGCCTATCTTCAAGAAGAACCTACAGTTGATCTATTCAGGGAATTCTATTATTTAACAGCCAAACTGAATTTGTTGATGGGCCATGCCAAGAGCTTGGCAGAGTCATTATTCAGAAGTGGAAAGATGTCAATTTTCCTCATGCCAAGCTGCATAGCCACCCCAAAGATTGGAACCAGACTTGGTTCTATGTTCAAGACACATCCCCAGCTGGTGAAAATCCTCTGCCGGGTTACCGCGAGCACCGGCTTAATACAACCATCCAGTTCCCCAACGTCTTGTTGCATAGGAACAGGCCAAGTATGCACCTACCTTCTCAAAGCTCAGAGCCTTTATGGCCAACGGCTTAACTAGCGTCGATTTTTTCCGGTGTTGGCTGTCTTGGAGTATCTTGCCATTAAGTCGTAGCCCCGGCTTCATGTGTGAATATACTGGTGATGTAGAAGATCCTCAGCGCCATTGTGATATTCAGTTATCTGAGGCAGAAATTACTGAAGCCACCAAAAAATTGTTGAATGAACCTATAAAAGAGTGCAACAAAACTGGACTTAGTCCTTTCTGCACTGTCAACAAGGCACCAGCCGTAAGAATTACCCAACTCCTGCTTAATCCACATTCTTAATATTCTCTTATGATCTTTTCAATCTTAATAGGCTGATGATCCATTTTGGAAGAGGAAACCGCAGGATAAACCGGCCAGAACACCTCTTGTCAAAAACAAGGCCAACAAGAAGCCCACCTAAAAGAAAACCGCTGAGTCTGCCGAGTTAAACATTGACGATGACAATGATAATCATGAGTCAGAGGTAGAAGTTGATCACTTGGTTCTTTTTTCATTCATCTCATTGATAATAATTGTTATCAGGACGACGCAGAGGCTAGCCGTGCAGGTGACGTAGAGGTAATTATTCTTTCCTCCGGCTCAGAACCTCTGCCAACACAGAAAACCCGTCAAGCAAGACGGAAAGTAAGTTTTTCTCACCCTCTAGCTCACTTGGATCCAAACTTTCTTTTGAATAAACAACAACATGAAGCTCGCCGAACGACTCGGCATAGCGACAACGTGATCACTTCTTCCAGTTTACGAAACACTCCACTTCGCAAACGCCATCCAGAGGACTTACATATTTCTGACATACTTTACCCCAAGGTGGGTTATTTTCGACAACCTCTTAACCCGTCTGATTCAAACTATCAGGGGACTTCTCATTCCTCTTCTGGCGAGTCAACAGGAACACAAATTCCAGCTTTCAAGACTGTACCTGGGTAAAACTATTTTCAACTATTCCAATTGTTGTGCTTGATCACCACCTTGACTTCTTTTTACTTCTTGTTTTTCAGGGGCCAAGCTAAACCTGGTAAAAAGGAAAAAATGAATAAGCCGGTCAATGATCTCAAACTGTCGTGGAATTGTCACGGCAGATGTCCTAGTGTGAGGACTTTGTCGTGGAGCCATCACAACGAAGTTAGCTTAAAGGGGTTAAACAGGACAAAGGACACGGGGAGTTTATACTGGTTCGGCCCCTTGCGGCGAAGGTAAAGGCCTAATCCAGTTTGAGGTGGTATTGCTAGAGTTTCGATGACCAGGGAGCGAATACTCTAAGCCTGGCTCTCGATCTGTTGTTTCTTGTTCCTAAACCACCGTCGGGTCGTCCCTTTATATACACAGGTTGACGCCTGGTCGGTTTACAGAATCCCGGCGGGCTCATAAACGTGCCCAGCTCGGTATCTACTCTTTCCTATCTTACAATACAAGTTAAATATCTTATGGCGGTTTACATCTATGGGCCCTAATCCGCCCTTGGGCTTTGGGCCTTCTTATTAAGTCTCCTCCATAAAGCGCCATCCTCCATGTCTTCATGGGTTTTAATACGGGTAAATTACTATGAGTATAACCCGGCCCCTCCTGGGCGGTTTATAATCAATAGTTATATCCCCAACATTAGGCCCCAGGTTGATTTGAACTTGTTCACATCAATCTTCAACACTTAGAAATAATCCCTCCTTCATTACCTTCACAAAACTTATAACTCGCCATGACGTCATCTTCTCGAACCATGATAACCCGCCGTGACGTCACTTGCCATTAACTTTACGTAGAGCCAAAATCTTTTAATGCATCTCCTTTTCTTTAATGAATGTCCAAAAGTCGAGACATCTGCAAATCTATAGGTCTGTTTTTACCTCCTCGATTCCCGCGCTTGCCACTTATCCATTCTCCTTATAAATAGGACCGGGGGTCCCTTTCACCCCCCGTGCCTCTTCGTCTCATCATCTTCCTCACGACGCCCTAGCGCTCGAGCTCCGCCGCCGCCCTCAAGCTTCTGGCTCAACGTTGGCCGCTGCATCACCCTGTTCGGACCAGATTTCCGTCGCGCGCGTCCGCCATTTACCAGCATCAGTGAGTTCTTCCTCCCCCCCCATAGATCTTGTTAGGGTTCGCCCGAACTCATAGGGGTTCGGTGTTGTTCTTCGTCTATTCTTCACCGTAGCATAGATGATGGATTCAAAACTTGATATGCTCCTGTGCGGTAGTAGCAATAGTCCTTCTTTTACCATTAGATCTTCTCATTTGTGTAGAAAACCCAACCGGGAACTTCATAAACTGATCAAGTACCTATATTTAGGTCTGAATATTTTTCTTTTTCTGACACACGGTAGATCTGAAATTACAATACCAATCTGTGAAATCTGTTTTTCACCACTTAGCCATTTTTCGACTTCGGATCTATACTTTCAATGTCTGTGTAGGCAGTTTATCTTCAGAAAATGATAACCTGCCATATACCATTAGTCCCCTCTTAAACCGCCAATTGGTCATCTCTGCAACTTGATAACGTCAATCTCCGGTTTATCACACTTGCATGTTTGAATACTTTCTGCCTTTTAACCTTTAACAGTTTAATCATGAATCTTAAACCGACACAAACCTTCCTTCAGGTTGTCTAATAAATGGCCAAGTCATTTTATGCCTGCAACTTGGTTCCCTCCCGGGTTACAGAAGAAGAGTTGAACAGATGTGTTGCAACTGGCGCTTTAGCAAAAAAGGATGACATCCATTGGAGAGCCCCTGGTCCAGAAAATCCACCCGAGCCCATAGATGGGGAAGTGGTTGTTTTTGTTGATCATCTGGGATGAGGGTTCAGCCCTCCCAGATCAAAAAAAATCCGTGACGTGCTTCATTTCTTCCAACTTCATCCTCAAGATATTGGACCTAACTCTGTGTCCAATATTTGCAACTTTCAAGTGTTTTGTGAAGCTTATCTACGAGAAGAGCCCACAGTCGAATTGTTCAGAGATTTCTTCTACTTATACCACTGTATCGAATTTACAGACGGGCCCAATACTGATCTTGGCGGGGTATCAATTCAGAAAAGGAAAGATGTCAGCTTCCCACACGCTAAGCATCACAACCACCCCAAAATTGGAATCAAACTTGGTTTTATTGTCAAGATACATATCCACTGGCGAGAACCCTCTGCCGGGTTATCGTGCTCACCGGCTTGCCGGTACACATCCACTCCCCCAAAGACTCAGTGGAAAGGAGCGAGCCAAATATGCCCCACAGCTTTCGAAGCTCAGAGCCTTCATTGCCAACAGTTTGACAGGCATTGATTTTGTTCGTTGCTGGGTATCTTGGAGCATTCTTCCTTTAAGACGTCGTCCCGGTTTAATGTGTGAGTACACAGGGGACTTGAAAGACCCTCAACGGCACACTGATATTCAGCTAACTGATGCTGAAATTACTGAAGCTGTTAAGAAGATGTTGGATGAACCGGTGGCTGATTGCAGTAAAACAGGGCTTAATCCTTTTTGCGTTTCAAACAAACCGCCAGCTGTAAGAATTACCTACCCCTTGCTTAATCTATTTTTGATATCCCCTTATAATCTTTTCAACTTTTTACAAGGTGATGATCCGTTCTGGAAGAAGAAACCACAGGATAAACTGGCCAGGACACCTCGCCCCAAGACCAATGTCATCAAGAAGCCTGCCAAGAAGAAAACCGTCGAATCCACCGAGTTGAACATTGATGATGACGTTGATAACCTGGAGTTAGAGGTAGAACTTGATTCTCTTGGCTCTTTTTTCATACACCTCATTGACAACGAACATTTTCAGGATGACGCTGAGGCTAGCCATGCTGGTGATGTAGAGGTAATTATTCTTTCCTCCGGCTCAGATCCCCTGCCAACGCAGAAAACCCGTCAAGCAAACTGGAAAGTAAGATTTTCACACCCTCTAGCTTACTTGGATCCAAACTTTCTTTTGAAGAAACAGCAACACGAAGCTCGTCGCACAACCCGGCATAATGGCTAGGTGGTAACTTCCTTCAGTTTACCGAACACACCGGTTTGTAAACGCCGCCCAGAGGTCTCTTATACTCCTGACACATATTAACCCAAGGCGGGTTATTTCCGATATCCTCTTAGTCCGTCTGATTCAAATTATAAGGGAACTTCCCATTCTTCCTCCGGCGAATCAACAGGGATGCAAATTCCAACTGTTAAAACAGTTCCTGGATGAGCATTTTTAACTTACCCTTCATATCTTATGCTTTATTTTTACACTGACCTGATACACACTTGTCATTTTCAGGGCCAAAGCCAGAGCCAGTAAAAAGGCTAAAGTGAATAATCTGGTTGTTAACCCCAATCCATCTGAACCGGAGAAGACCCCAAAACCTTCTAACCCAAATGATGAAGCTACTCTTGATGATCCGCCACCGCAGGATCATGAAACCTTTGTTGAATAGATGGAAATTGATCTGATGGGTCATGCTGATAACCCGCCACGCCAAGCTAAAACTGCTGATGACAAAACTGATGATGTTATGGTCACTGGTATTAGTTATACAGCCCCAGGCAATCCTACTATTCTTTCAAAACATAGTGCCAAAAAAGAATTCTCTGCTATTGACAAAGGCAAGTGGAAGGCCGATTTGGAGAGCTATGCCCACCTCAGCGCCCAGGATATCCATTTTGGGTTTTTAAACCATTTGTACACAAGCCATGATTATTAAGCCGGTTTAGTGAACATGATGAAAGAGCGGTATGAGGTAACTGATGTTAACTCTGCATAAATATTCCTTCCATAGCCGCCAAATTTATCAGACATAGAATGTGCTGTAAATTTCCAAAAAACCAGATAGATCAACGCCAGTAACCCCCAAGGGCCGGTTATCATGTCAATATGATCCAGAACTTGTAGAATAATAACTTCTTCAATTTTTGCCTGTGTAGCCCCCAAGGGCCGGTTTATCTTTTCAAGATGAACCAGGACTTTAAAATAACAATTCTTCAATTTCACCTGTGTAGCCCTCAACGGCCGGTTTGTCTTTTCAAGATGAACCAGGACTTTGTTCCTATAAGGCTCAAAATTCTTATTGAACATCCTTGTAAACCGATTGACCACCAAGCTGATTGATGGAGGAAAATCCATAGTTTTAACTTGAGCAAATATGCATTAGCCCCCAAGTGCCAAGAATAATACTTGTATTGAGCTTGGGACTTGTAATTTTTTTTGATAAGAAGCAATAGGCATTAGCCCCCAAGTGCCAAGTGTATAACTTGTTATGTGCTTGGTACTTCAAATATGTACTGTTAACTCATAACTTGCATGTCTCTTGCATGCTGAGCTGAGCAAAAAAGAATCCCAAATCACCGACCTTCAAGAAAATATCAAATCTCAACAAGCAGAAACTTTCAAGGCCAAGGACGAGCTGACGAGTGCTTTAGCAGCCATGGAAAAACTGAAATAGAGCTTCAAGAGCGAGCGGGCCGGCTGGGACACAGAGAAAGCAGCTCTGCTGAAGAGGACCGAGGACGCTGAAGCGGCCCTTAATCCGGTAACGGAGGAGCTGAATGGCTTGAAACGGCAAATAAATGCCATGACTACTGCCGTTTTTGGTAAATAACTTCTTCATAAACTTTAAACGTGTATTCTCCCATAAACTGCCGGTTTACCGACGTTTGCGATGATGCAGGATCTCACATTGCTCATCTTGGCTCGGATATGCGGATGAAACTGATGGTTGCCTATACGCTTATAGAGCAATTATACACTGGCGCACAACGGATCATCTGCACAGCTTCTCATAACAAGCCACCCCCAACTTTGATCAAGGAAATATTAGAGAGGTTGTCGATGATGCCTGCCCGGTTTGAAGAGCTAAAAAGATCAGCTGCAAGGGCAGGTGCTCTGACCGCACTAACCCGGGCTAAAGTGTGGATACCTGATCTTGATCTGACTGATGTTGGAAACGGCTATCCGAGCATCAAGGAGGATGGGTCAGACTTTGATAATGATGATCTCCGAGCCTTGACGAAGGAAATGCGCCCATTGGCTAGCAAATAGGCTGAAGAGACCGATCTTTCACATTACCAGTCGATTCACGACACCGACAACAAGAGAGTTTATCCGCCACCCTATGACGCTCCAACTCTTATTCCTCCAATCCCTAAGCATACCTATGCCCCTGAAGTTGACCCCTCAACACTTATAAGTGATGAGGCTGTATTCAAAGCCCTAACTGGGATCGATTGGGTAACCATTAACTTCCAGCCACTGGGTAGAGAGGAGGAGGATGAACAGGCGCAGGATGATCCACAACCTTCAAATCTGCCCGGCGAAGATTCATAAACCAGGGTCCGGTTTACCTTCTGCATTCTGTAAGACTTGTTGAGAACAATTATTCTTTTGGGCATCAAAACGCCTTTTAAAAGGCTAGTTTAAAATCTTGATCTGTTATGCCATCGTGCATATTCACTTTGCATGATACTGTTAATCCGCCAAGTTTAAAATATGCCACATATGCTTATGACCTGAGCAATTTGAATCTGTCTCTGCATTCAACAGTGAAAAAAGTGTCCTGGCGGTTTACCGCTGGACGGGTTATCATGCCCA
Organism: Aegilops longissima; assembly: GCA_021605205.1. Classification (NCBI taxonomy): domain Eukaryota; kingdom Viridiplantae; phylum Streptophyta; class Magnoliopsida; order Poales; family Poaceae; genus Aegilops; species Aegilops longissima. The sequence continues at coordinate 45,179 of JAHIAM010000764.1, forward strand.
ATATATAAGGCTATGAAGAAATAATCATAAGTTATAACCAAAGCTGAACTTTAGGAATAACCATATATTTGAGCATATAGCATATCTGTGATATTTGATCACTCAGTTGGTTTATGAAGCCAGTGTAATAAGGGTGATAACCCAAAATTTGAGCACTGGCAAATATATATTGCCGGTTTATGAACAAAACCAAGCTGGGTTAATAAACACCGGACATCATATTACCTTATACTGGCGACTTATAGTCAAAAACCAGGCCGGGTTAATGAACACCGGTTAATGTCAGATACGACTCATAAGGTATTAGCCTTATTGGTTTTCAACCATGTGTTACTATGTCACAGGAGAAAAATCACAAAAAGACGTTCAAAGCAAATCAACAAAAAAATCCAAGGCTTTCATAGGCCGCCAAGCCAAAATATCTTCTTCAATGAAACTAGCATTAGCCACTGGAGGGTCCGCGCTTTCCATGAGCCGGCACTCACATTACCCAATCGACATTTTAACCCGGATAAGTTCAGTTCTTATTTAAAGATAGACTTACCAGGAGTACGCGGGGTCAGAGTAGCATCGTGCATCACAGGCCGATTTATCCAAGTTTCAAGGAAGGCGGTATTATCAGCCTGATCAGGGTGCAAGCGGCGCGGGACATCCCGCTCAGCCGCCACGCCGCCCCGCAAAAATAGCCCGCAAAATGCCGTTGGGCTAACCGCGTCATGTCTAACGGGCCCCTGCGGTCACGCCGCTGAGTCCAGTGGGCTTGCCGCAATCCCGCATATCCCGCATAAGTCCTAACCTAGCTTCGAACAAAAAACCTAGTGCCTACCCACGATGGCGTCGGCTGCTGCTTCACCCACCTGACGCTTCTCCTTCGCCACCTCCTCGACGACGACCTGCTCCTCGCCGCTGACGCCCTCTGCCTCCCGGCCACCCCTGCCTCCGGCGCCACCACCAAGTCCCCTCCCAATTTGTGCACACGCCCCCGACGGCCTACTGCGGAACTTCGACGTCCTCACTGGGTACGAGCTTCTCCCCTTCCCCTTCCCCTTTCTTGCTCTGGTTCAAGGTTGCGTCCTCGCCCGGCGACTGGTCCACTAGTTGATTAGTTATGGGGGATTCATCGTTGCTGCGGTTTCCTGATGTCACGGATCTGCTGTTCGTGTCATTAGCCTGCTAGACTGTGCTTGTCGGCGAAGATGTGCGAGAATCTTGGAGCGGTCGATTTGTAGGCCGTTGTCCCTTTGTTGACAGAATTTCAAGCCATATAAAGTGTTATCATCTTTGGTATTCTCATTAAGTTGATGTATATGATGTAGTGCTCATGTATGTTTTGCCTGGGTGTAGTGATAGAGGCAAAGGTGTCCCGTCTTTCGATGAGATGTGGTTTTCGCTTTGGAGGAAGTCGACTTTGACGATCCGACTACGAACGTGCGAGGACGTCGCGCCTTAGCAATCGCTAAACCAACTCCGAGAGGTTATTGACCACACCGAACACGATCAACTGACCACGAGGGTCATTTCCTGCGAGCAAGCGAAGAACAAGCAAGAAACTGAGATTGCAATCTGGATATTGCGAATATAAGATGAAAGCTTTATTGATCAAGGTGGGGTTACGTGGCGCCTTTGTGCAGTCGTTGAACACAAGCGGCACGCGAAGTTGCAGCTATGGCGAACTTTTAATCTAAACAAAACCCAAGGTCTAAGCGGTGCCCTAAGGGCTGTATATATGGAGGAAGAGGGGGAATTTCGTGGCCCTTGGTGGAGGAGTCGAAATCAACCATAACTCTTGTTTCCCCACACATACGGACTCTAAAACAGCCTATACTTAAGTATTTCGAAATTACATGGGCCTGGCCCACTAATAAGGTGACGCAGCACCTAGAATAGCCTCGGACGACATTTATGAAGTAGCATCTTGTATATTTCGTCCAAGGCTTCATGCATCCATTATGGTGGCTTCAAAATCCTGAAATCATCACTTGTAACTCCGTTCTTGTTCCCCTTAGCATGGCATTATCTCCATGCTTGTTCTTGCTCAATGTCCATCCTTCTCCAAGCTATGGCCTTCATTTGTAAGCAAAACAAATGTATCCAATTTAGGCAGCATCATATTCTCATGAACATTAGAATCATTACCAAAAACGAAAGTACGATAATTTAATTGGCGTCTTGTGAGCTCTAGTAATTGGTCCGATATATGTAGCAAGAGGGGCTGTGGGTGTAACAATGGTATTGATGTCCTCATCATCCTCCCCTTCTTGAAATGAAGTCGTCCTCGACGGAAGCTCATATTCCTCACCCAAATAAGGCTTCAAATCTGCAATGTTAAAAGTGGGACAAACCCCAAAATCTGCAGGCAGCTCAAGTTTATATGCATTATCATTTATTTTCTCTAACACCTTATGGACCATCAGCACGTGGCATTAGCTTTGATTTGCGCAAATTAGGAAACCTATCCTTACGCAAATGTAACCAAACAAGATCTCCAGGTGCAAAGACAACATGTTTTCTACCCTTATCTCCAGCATGTTTATATTTAGCATTCATACGCTCAATGTTTTCCTTAGTTATCTCATGCATTTTTAAAATCAATTCAGCACGTTCTTTAGCATCAAAATTAACCTTCTCCGAAGATGGAAGAGGCAACAAATCAATAGGTGCACGAGGTAGGAAGCCATACACAATTTCAAAAGGGCACATCTTAGTAGTAGAATGCAATGAGCGATTATAAGCAAATTCAATATGAGGCAAGCATTCTTCCCACATTTTCTTATTATTCTTCAAAACAGCCCTAAGCATAGTAGACAATGTTCTATTGACTACTTCAGTTTATCCATCGGTTTGGGGTGACAAGTAGTACTAAAAGCAGTTTAGTCCCCAACTTAGCCCATAAACATCTCCAAAAGTGGCTGAGAAATTTAGTATCACGATCTGAAACAATAGTATTTGGCACACCATGCAAGCGAATAATTTCACGAAAGAACAAATCAGCAACATTAACAGCATCATCGCTTTTATGACATGGTATAAAGTGTGCCATTTTAGAGAATCTATCCACGACAACAAATATGCTATCCTCCCTTCTTTGTTCGAGGTAAACCTAAAACAAAGTCCATAGATATATCCTCCCAAGGAACACTAGGCACGAGCAAAGGCATATATAAACCATGAGGATTGAGTCGTGACTTAGCTTTTTGACATGTAGTGCAGCGAGCAACAAAGCGCTCAACATCCGTCTCATCTTTGGCCAAAAGAAATGTGTAGCAAGTATATCCTCCGTCTTCTTGGCGCCAAAGTGTCCCATTAATCCTCCTCCATGCGCCTCCTGCAACAACAAAAGACGAACAGAGCTAGCAGGAATGCATAGCTTGTTAGCACGGAACACAAAACCATCATTAATAACGAACTTGTTCCATGTTCTTCCTTCTTTACAATTCTGCATTACATCTTTAAAATCAGCATCATGCACATATTGATCTTTGATGGTCTCCAAACCAAATATTTTGAAGTCAAGTTGTGAAAGCATAGTATAGCGACGAGACAAAGCATCAGCAATAACATTTTCTTTACCCTTCTTGTGTTTAATGACATAAGGAAAGTCTCAATGAATTCAACCCATTTAGCATGTCTACGATTCAGTTTAGCTTGACTTTTAATATGTTTCAAAGATTCATGATCGAATGTATAACAAATTCTTTGGGCCATAAATAATGTTGCCATGTCTCTAAAGTCCGAACAAGAGCATATAATTCTTTGTCATAAGTAGAATAGTTCAGACTAGGCCCACTCAATTTTTCGAGAAAAGTATGCAACAGGTTTGCCATCTTGTAATAACACACCTCTAATCCAATTCCACTAGCATCACATTCAAGCTCAAAAGTCTTATTAAAGTCGGGAAGTTGGAGTAAAGGAGCATGTGTCAACTTATCTTTCAATACCGTGAAGGCTTCTTCCTGTGCGGTACCCCAAACAAAAGGCACATCCTTCTTTGTAAGCTCATTGAGAGGTGCAGCAATGGTGCTAAAGTCTCTCACAAAGCGCCTATAGAAAACAGCGAGTCCAAGAAAACTCCTCACTTGTGTGACCGTTTTGGGCTGCGGCCAACTCTCAATAGCTTCAATCTTGGCTTTATCAACTTCAATTCCTGTGGAGTAACAACATAGCCAAGAAAAGATACTCGGTCGGTGCAAAAGGTGCACTTCCCAAGGTTACCAAACAAGCGTGCATCACGTAGAGCATTAAAAACAGCACGTAAATGTTCCAAATGTTCTTCCAAAGATTTGCTATAAATCAGTATATCATCAAAGTAAACTACCACAAATCGTCCAATGAAAGCACGTAAAACTTCGTTCATTAATCTCATGAAAGTACTAGGTGCATTAGTTAACCCAAAAGGCATGACTAACCACTCATATAATCCAAACTTAGTTTTAAATGTTGTTTTCCATTCATCTCCCAATTTCATACGAATTTGATGGTATCCACTACATAAATCAACTTTGGAGAATATTGTAGAGCCACTCAATTCATCAAGCATATCATCTAGCCTAGGAATAGGATGGCGATAACGAATAGTAATATTATTAATGCCTCTACAATCAACACACATACGCCGACGTACCATCCTTTTTAGGCACTAGTATAATAGGAACAGCACAAGGACTAAGAGATTCGCGTATATAACCTTTGTCGAGCAGCTCCTGTACTTGACGCATAATCTCCTTCGTCTCCTCCGGATTGGTACGGTATGGTGCGCGGTTGGGTAGCGATGCACCGGAATTAAGTCAATTTGATGCTCAATCCCTCGAATAGGTGGTAATCCGGTGGCACGTCTTGTGGGAAGGCGTCGTGAACTCCTGCAAAATGTTAGTGACAGCGAGGGGCAAAGAGGAAGGCACGTCCTCGAATGAAAATAATGCCTCTTTGCACACAAAAGCATAGCAAACAGATTTGCTAGAATCTAGCTCATCAATATCAGATTTGGTGGCAAATAAACATGCACTTTTCAGTTTAATTTCAGAAGCAACATTAGATGGTTTATGATTAGGCTTCATTTGTTGCTCAAATTCTTTTGCCACAATCTGATTTTCACTCTTATTTTTCTCTGTTTTGCTTTATTAGCTCTATTAATATCATCTTTCAAAATGGAATCAGGAGTCATAGGAAGCAAAGTAATATTTTTATCCTTGTGAACAAGAGTATACTGATTGTTTCTACCATGGTGTACAGAATTTTTATCAAATTGCCATGGTCTACCAAGTAATAAGGAACATGCTTGCATAGGTACCACATCACAATCAACATAATCAGCATATGTAGAGATACTAAAATGCACACGAACAGTCGTGTTACCTTAACCTTGCCGCTGTTGTTGAACCATTGGATGTAGTAAGGATGTGGATGTGGTCTTGTGGTGAGAGAAAGCTTCTCCACCATATCCATGCTAGCCAAGTTGTTGCAGCTCCCTCCATCTATGATGGCGCGAATAGAACGTTCCTTCACAACTCCCTTTGTATGGAACAAGTTATGCCTCTGATTTTGCTCGGCTTGTGTAACCTGCACACTCAAAACACGTTGAGCAATTAAACATTCATACTGTCGGCATCTTGACAGCCATGTATTGCGTCTCGGGATCGAATCATCTCCACCGTGTTCTTCATGTGTAATAAGAGCCAAAGTCTCTTCATCATAGTCACTAGCGGACTCATACCCACCATCCTCGGTAGCAATCATCACACGCTGAGATTGGCATTCTCTCATAAAATGTCCTCTTCCCTTACAACGACGACAAATAATATCACTTGTGTGCCCTGTTGACGCCATGGAAGAAGAAGAGCTGTGTAGGCCCAAGCAGGTGTACTCTTGGCAGATAGTGGTGGTTGTGCCTGCTTTCTTGTATCACGGTTGGAGGTGGCAGCCACGGAGGTGCCGGTGTAGTAGAGCGTGTAGAAGTAGATGATGCACGTGGTGTCCATGATGAAGGCGACTGCAGAAAAGTTAGTCGCGCCAAGGCACATCGATCCTGCACTTCACGTTCAGCTTTACAAGCAAGATGGAATAATCGAGTGATATTATTATAATCCTTGTAGTCTAGAATGGTCTGAATCTCTCTATTTAATCCACCCGTAAAGCGTGCAAGCATAGCTTCATTCTCCTCAACAATACCACATCTAATCAAGCCAGTTTGTAATTCGATAATATTCTTCTACCGAATTTTTCCTTGTCTTAAGCGCTGCAATTTTTGAAGTAATTCACGCTGATAATATGGTGGAACCCAACGAGTACGCATAGCAGTTTTCAAAGCAGCCCAAGTAGCTGGAGCAGGATATAATCTACAATGTTCAGACCACCAAACACATGCAAAGCTAGTGAAAGCACAAACAGCAGCAGGAACGTCTCTCCTCGGGATATTGTAAACATGTAAATCGTTGTTCAGTTTCTAATTCCCAAGTAAGATATATATCAGGAACATATCTACCCTCAAATGGTGGAATATTCAATTTCAGTTTAGGGAGATGGTCATGATCTCGTACTGAAGGGGAGCCGAACATTGCCATTATTTGCATGTGGGCGACACGGTGGTTGTGGTCTGGTGGTTGCACGTAGTTCGATGTTGATCAACCTCATCCTCGTAAGCTCTCACATAATCATCCCCCCCCGCAGCAGCAGGAGCCATGAAGTATCAACAGCAGCACCGGCAGCTTGGCGGTGAAGAGGGACACGGGAAGCTCGGCGGAGGGCTGTTTAGCGATGTGGAGGTAGTCCGTGTTGTTGTAGTAGAGGTGCGTTAGGTGCAGCCGGTGGTGGTGGTGGTAGGCCGCGAGCAATTCATTAAACTTGTTATCGAGCTTTGTTTGACGCCTTCTCAATGCCATCTATCTTCTCCATGGCCTCTTCAAATCTATTTAGCACATCGTCCACCTGCCCACTCATCATTTGTTGAAACTTATCATGTAGCGCTTTGTTTGTCATGTTCTCCCGGTCGGTCTAAATCGGCTTGTGATCCTGCCATGGTTAGCAGCAATAGAAACACACAAGAATATGATTGACAGACTACTAGGAAGTGGTGGTGATGGTGTGGTGGGCGGTCACAAATCCGTCGAGCAAATCTCAAATTCTTACCAGTTCTTACCAAAGAAGAAAGCGGTGATCGGCAACCGATGTAGTCAAAACTCTCAAAGCTTGGATAGAGCGATTACGGGGAGAGTCAAACGCATACGATGTAGATGTATGTGGAGCTGGGAAGGCTTATAATATGGTAGCAAAAAGGTTAGCAATAATCAATTCAGAGATGCAAAGTTGAATAAGCGCTCAACGACGATCTTGTCTTGGTCCTAGGCTAGACCGTGCTAGAGACGCGAGCCTAGAACACTAACAAAATCACGGCGCTGCACGTAAACAAGGGAAAAGCACACTCTGGAAATTTTTTTTTTCGCTATTTTTTTTTTGCGCGGCTCTTTTTTTTTTTTTTGCGAAAAATCACTATAATGGCGAGTGTCTCAAAACTCTTCCCAGGTCAAACTGACAGGATGGGCACGAAAATTTTTTTGACCAATTTTTTTTTTATTTGCCGGACCCAAAAACTGAAGCAGGTCAAAAAACTTTCTATAACGGCGACTGTCTCAATACGCTTATAAACACCTAAAAATAGGATAGCCAAAATTTTTTTTGACAAGTACGTTTTCGGAAAATTTTGGGCCTAAACGGAGGGTGGTTTCCGGACTCTTTTTTTTTCCGAAACCTACTCCGGCAAGGAAAACACAAATCGGAAACTAGATGGATCTCGAAAACAAACCAAATATGAGAAGAACTCGGATTGGTGGTGGATATATGGTGGTGATATATGGCAGCGGTGGTGGTATATGGATACGGATTGGTGGTGGTATATGGATACGAATTGGTGGTGGTATATGGATACGGATTCAGAGCGGTGGCGGATAAGCAATGGTGGTAGATGGCAAGGCGATGATGATGGTGGGGCGGCGGCGTGACAACTTATGACCAGAACTCGAAACTCTAATAGACTAGACGCTAAGACCAGCAACTAGACACGACGATGCAACCGCAAATTCAACAAAGCAAAACCCTAAAAGGATTATGCAAAGGCTCAGATTGGTTCGGATATGATGAACTAACCCTAATTTTTTTTGTGGCTTTTTCGTGAACTATAGGTATGAAGAACAGACTCGATCTAAACTACGGAAAACTGTAAAATCTCACCGAGCAACACGGAAATCTGATACCACTTGATAGAGGCAAAGGTGTCCGTCTTTCGATGAGATGTGGTTTTCGCTTTGGAGGAAGTCGACTTTGGCGATCCGACTACGAACGTGCGAGGGCGTCGCGCCTTAGCAATCGCTAAACCAACTCCGAGAGGTTATTGACCACACCGAGCACGATCAACGACCACGAGGGTCTGTTTCCTGCGAGCAAGCGAAGAACAAGCAAGAAACTGAGATTGCAATCTGGATATTGCGAATATAAGATGAAAGCTTTATTGATCAAGGTGGGGTTCTGTGGCGCCTTTGTGCAGTCGTTGAACACAAGCGAAATCTGCGAAGTTGCAGCTATGGCGAACTTTTAATCTAAACAAAACCCAAGGTCTAAACGGTGCCCTAAGGGCTGTATATATGGAGGAAGAAGGGGAATTTCGTGGCCCTTGGTGGAGGGGTCGAAATCAACCCTATCTCTTGTTTCCCACACATACGGACTCTAAAAATAGCCTATACTTGTGTATTTCGAAATTACAAGGGCCTGGCCCACTAATAAGGTGACGCAGCACCTAGAATAGCCTCGGACGACATTTATGAAGTAGCATCTTGTATATTTCGTCCAAGGCTTCATGCATCCATTATGGTGGCTTCAAAGTCCTGAAATCATCACTTGTAACTCCGTTCTTGTTCCCCTTGCGCATGGCATTATCTCCATGCTTGTTCTTGCTCAATGTCCATCCTTCTCCAAGCTAGGGCCTTCATTTGTAAGCAAAACAAATGTATCCAATTTAGGCAGCATCATATTCTCATGAACATTAGAATCATTACCAAGAAACGAAAGTACACGATAATTTAATTGGCGTCTTGCGAGCTCTAGTTATTGGTCCAGTATATGTAGCAGTAGGGGCTGTGGGTGTAACAATGGTATTGATGTCCTCATCAAACAAGAGGTGGTGGTGGGTGTCACAAATCCGTCAAGCAAATCTCAAATTCTTACCAGTTCATACCCAAGAAGGAGCGGTGATCGACAACCGTTGTAGTCAAAACTCTCAAAGCTTGGATAGAGCGATTACGGGGAGAGTCAAACGCATACGACGTAGATGTATGTGGAGCAGGGAAGGCTTATAATATGGTAGCAAAAGGGTCAGCAATAATCAATTCAGAGATGCAAAGTTGAATAAGCGCTCAACAGCGGTCTTTGTCTTTGGTCCTAGGCTAGACCGTGCTAGAGACGCGAGCCTAGAACACCAACAAAATCACGGCGCGGCACGTAAACAAGGGAGGAGCACACTCTGAATTTTTTTCTCTTTTTTTTCCTTTTTTTTTGCACTTTTTTTCCTCTTTTTTTTTGCTCCGCTACAATTTTTTTGAAAGAATCTACAAATGGTCTAAAAACCGCCTAGCCAGAATTTTCCAGACTTGGTTTTTCTTTGAGTTTGGAACTATTTCTCTACTGCGGGTAGCACGGAAGTTGGGGAGTCCTTCTCTGTCACGACTCGGAGTATTGCGTGATCTGCAAATCCAAAACAGAGTAACAAAATATTGGACTCGGAATAGGACTGGTGGCGGAGATGAAACTGGTGGAACTCGGACTGGTGGCGGAGATAAATCTACTGGAACTCGGACTGGTGGCGGATATATGTTGCAGGTGGACTGTGATTGGCGTGATGGCGGCGGATATGTGGTGGAGTATATGGACTCAGATTGGCGGTGAATATGTGGTGGTGGTATATGGCAGCAACGACAATGATGATGCGATGGTGATATATGGCAGCGACGACGTGACAACCTGTGAACAGAACTCGAAACTCTAAAGGACTAGACGCTAAGACCAGCAACTTGACACGACGATGCAACCGCAAATTCAACAAAGCAAATACAGAAAAGATTATGCAAAGGCTTAGATTGTTTCGGATGGGATGGACTAACCCTAATTTTTTTTGGCTTTTTCGTGGACTATAGGTATGAAAAACAGACTCGATCTAAACTATGAAAAACTGTAAAATCTCACCGAGCAACCTGAAAATTTGATACCACTTGATAGAGGCGAGGGTGTCCTGATCTTTCGATGAGATGATAACTATCGATTTGGTGGAGTCGACTTTGACGATCCGACTACAAACGTGCACGACGTTGTGCCTTAGCAATCACTAAACCAATCTCCCGAGGTTGGCGATCTTTGGAAGCACAATCAGCGACCATGAAGGTCTATTCCTGCACGCAATCGAAGAACGAGCAAGAATATGATAAAGCAATCTGAATATTGCGAATATATATGAAGTATTGCTAATGGTGGGGATCCGTAAGCGGCCTTGGTCTGGTCGTTGGACCCAAATGAAGTACACGAAGTTGCAATGGCTAACTTTTAACTAAACAAATCCCAAAGTCTAAACGACGCCCTAAGGGCTGTATATATGGAGGAAGAGGGGGGGGGGGGAATTTCGTGGCCCCTGAGGGAGGAGTCCGAAACCAACCCTAACTCTTGTTTCCCCATACATACGGACTCTAAAAATAGCCTATACTTATGTATTTCGAAATTACATGGGCCCGGCCCAATAAAAAGGTGACGCAGCACCTAGAATAGCATGTGGACGAAAATTATGAAGTAGCATCTTGTATATTTCGTCCAAGGCTTCATGCACTCATTATGGTGGCTTCAACGTCCTGAAAGCATCACTTGTAGCTCCGTTCTTGTTCCCCTTGCGCATGCCATCATCTCTATGCTTGTTCTTGATCCAATGTTCATCCTTCTCCAAGCTAGGCCCTTCATTTGTAAGCAAAACAAATGTATCCAATTTAGGCAGCATCATATTCTCATGAACATTAGAATCATTACCAAGAAACGAAAGTACCTGGTAATTTAATTGGCGTGCGGGAGCTCTAGTAATTGGTCCAGTATGTATAGCAGTAGGGGTTGTGGGTGTAACAGTCGTATTTATGTGCTCATCAGGAAGAATACTCAGTGACTATAGGACCAGATTGCTTCCTAGCACTGTAGAGGCATTAATCTGTCTGCAAGACTGGATGCGACCTCGCGGTAACAAACTATGTTTTTAGTGATATTTAGCATTTTTTGGTGTTATGATGATAAATCTTTAACATTTTTTCTCTCATTACAGGAACTAATCATGTTGGCATGATAATAAATGATGTTATTTATAGAACAAATGGCGATGTTGATGCTCATTGATTGCAACATTAGGTAAGACTAATCTTGAAATACATATTATCATCTTTCAATCTTGATGGTTGTGTTCCGTCCCCATTCTTGTGTGGTGGTGTTTATGTAATTCTTATGCTCACTTGTACCTTTGGCAGACCTTGACAAGTTTTCTAGAATGTACATTAATTCTTGAAAGTCTTGCCTATTTGTACATTAATACTTTGGAACTCATTCCTATGTAGGTGGTGCAATAGGATTCATGAACCAAAGGTTGGAGATTCCCGGTGAAAGAGATGCTTAATGGACATCACTTATAATACTCTGGGACATGTTTTGGGTCTAGTTGTATTATAATTATCAGTCACTTTGATATCAGGGGTGGCCTGGTTTAGCTGTAGTAGTTTATTAAATTCATGCTATCTAGTTGAATTCACTGAATGAGCAACATGTTTCAGAGTTTAGAGGGTTATCCAGGAGAATTCATTGTCTTTCAGAGAATGTTACTGAATGTTATTTCGGAACTTATCCTGCTGCACAAAAATTCACTGAATGTTTCAACATCACTTCCTGTCATTTTAGAACTTTTCCTACTGTACACTGTCTTTCAGAAAATGTTACCGAGGTTTAGTTTCTTACTGATGAATGAGCAAAATGATACATGTGGCTGCCTGGCGGTCTGTAGTAGTAGGAAAAGCTAGCTCACGTGGGAGTGTGCATCCTGGGCGGTCTGTAGTAGTAGGAAAAGCTAGCTCACCCGGGACTCTGCATGTTTGATACATTCTGTACAAATCAAGCGGGTCTTTGCGGGCACACGCGGGCTGCCGCATAGTACGCCAAAAATCAAGCGGGCTAAAGGCGGACAGCTGCGGTGGCTGCCGGAGAAGCTGGCTCCCGCTTGGTTGTTTGGCGGGCAGCCGCAACCCGCCCCGCCTGCACCCTCACAGCCTGAGCTTCTCCTTGCTATCCGTAAGTCGTACCCTCACATGACAGACCGGCATTTTAACCTTAACAAGTTCAGGGTCTTGTTGAGAAGATTGACTGTTAAGAGTTCGCCGGGTCAATCAGGATTACCTGATGGAGAAGCATCTGGCATACAGGCAGGATAACCCAGGGTTTTAGGTGAATACACCTGGCTTCCAAGCATTGCTTTTAAGCCTATCACAAGGGTTATAGCAACTCTTGTTTTTTAGAATAAAAAGAGCCCCCAAGCAATTTTTCTGAGCTATGCTCAATGGGTTACCTATGTTTCGTGGTGCTTTTGCAACAGACTCTCTTTGGTCCCTTTAACCTGGGTCGCAAGCCCCCAAGTTTTTTTTGTGGCCCATAAGCCGGATCAAAGGGTAATCATAACTTTGCTCTATAAAGCAGAAGCCCCCAAGTAACCAAACACTCATTAAGAAAAAACGACAGAGGCCCCACTTTAGCAAGGATGTCGGTTTATTATATTGATCATAATATATACACTGTCAAAATATCTACATCAGAAGAGCCCGTGGCTCAGGTGTAATAAGGCCGAAGATGAGCAATATTCCACGGCCGGTGGGTCTCCTCCTCCGATTTACGTGAGTCTTGTGCTATCGAACATCGATAAGGTAGTATGACCCGTTGTTCAGATTCTTGCTGACCACAAAGGGCCCTTCCCAAGGTGGGGATAACTTGTGCATATCAGTCTAATTCTGGATAAGTCGGAGCACCAGATCACCTTCTTGAAAAGTTCTGGTTTTAACCCGGCGGCTATGATAATGGCGCAAATCTTGCTGGTAAATCGCCGAACGAGCCGCTACGATGTCACGCTCCTTATCCAACAGGTCAAGTGTGTCTTGACGTGCTTTTTCATTGTCAGCTTCAACATAGGCCGTCACACGAGGTGAGTCGTGACGGATATCACAAGGGAGAACCGCCTCTGCTCCGTAGACCATGAAAAAAGGTGTATATCCTGTAGATCTGTTGGGGTGGTGTTTATGCTCCATAACACGGAAGGCAACTCCTCTATCGAACAACTTGACGTCCTCTGTAAAGGAACCATAAGCCGGGGCTTGAGGCCTCTCAGGATCTCTTGATTAGCTCTCTGATACGGGGCTAACCCGGTGTAGGCCGATCTTTCACGTTTGGAGTGGAATCCCTCGAAGAGCATGAAGAACACTGGGAAGAACGGGGAGCAATCACAAGGGGAAACACTCAAGAACAAGTCCAATCACACATCCTCTAGACCATCAAACACACAAGATCCACAAGGTACATGAACAACAAAGGGAAAGATACAAGGTAGAGTACATCTCCGTGAGGAGGTCTTGAAAGGGGCCGTCCAAGAGGGGGTCTTGATGATATATCCCGCAGGATCTTCTCCTAGATGGAGGTCTTGGCCTCCAATGGAGTAATGGTCTCTCTCTCTCAAGAGTAGAGGTAGGAGCAAAGCTCACCTAAGAATGAGCTATCATATTTGCTAACCCTAGAATGGAGGAGGGGTATGAGTATATATAGTAGTAGCCACGAAGGGGTAAGTGAGGGGCGAAAGGGTACATGGCCACGGGCCGAGTCTCTGCGCGCAGGCAGGGCCGGAAGTTCCGGGGACGGCTGGAAGGTCCGGGCGCCGGAGGTTCCGGGCGAAGGTCCGGCCAGGGTCCGGGCTATCCAGAGAGTTCGCACACTCTCGGATGGCTTTGATGCGTTGGGGCCGGAAGTTCCGGGACGGCCGGAGGTCCCGGGGGCCGGAAGTTCCGGGCAGCGGCCGGAAGTTCCGGGCTTTCCAGAAGCTTGTCCAGGCTTCTTCTTCCTTCTCTGATAGAGGCAAAGGTGTCCCGATGTTTCGATGAGATGGTGGCTATCGTTTCTGTGGGAGTCGACCTTGACGATCCGACTACGATCGTCGCGAGACGTCGCGCCTTAGCAATCGCTAAACCAACTTCCGAGGGTTATTGACCACGCGGAACACGATCAACGACCACGAGGGCCTGTTTCCTGCGAGCAAGCGAAGAACAAGCAAGAAACTGAGATTGCAATCTGGATATTGCGAATATAAGATGAAAGCTTTATTGATCAAGGTGGGGTTACTGTGCGCCTTTGTGCAGTCGTTGAACACAAAGCGAAATGCGAAGTTGCAGCTATGGCGAACTTTTAATCTAAACAAAACCCAAGGTCTAAGCGGTGCCCTAAGGGCTGTATATATGGAGGAGAGAATTTCGTGGCCCTTGGTGGAGGGTCCAAATCAACCCTAACTCTTGTTTCCCCACACACGGACTCTAAAACAGCCTATACTTAAGTATTTCGAAATTACATGGGCCTGGCCCACTAATAAGGTGACGCAGCACCTAGAATAGCCTCGGACGACATTTATGAAGTAGCATCTTGTATATTTCGTCCAAGGCTTCATGCATCCATTATGGTGGCTTCAAAGTCCTGAAATCATCACTTGTAACTCCGTTCTTGTTCCCCTTGCATGGCATTATCTCCATGCTTGTTGTTGCTCAATGTCCATCCTTCTCCAAGCTAGGGCCTTCATTTGTAAGCAAAACAAATGTATCCAATTTAGGCAGCATCATATTCTCATGAACATTAGAATCATTACCAAAAAGCGAAAGTACACGATAATTTAATTGGCGTGCTTGTGAGCTCTAGTAATTGGTCCAGTATATGTAGCAGTAGGGGCTGTGGGTGTAACAATGGTATTGATGTCCTCATCATCTGCAGGCAGCTCAAGTTTATATGCATTATCATTTATTTTCTCTAACACCTTAAATGGACCATCAGCACGTGGCATTAGCTTTGATTTGCGCAAATTAGGAAACCTATCCTTACGCAAATGTAACCAAACAAAATCTCCAGGTGCAAAGACAACATGTTTTCTACCCTTATCTCCAGCATGTTTATATTTAGCATTCATACGCTCAATGTTTTCCTTAGTTATCTCATGCATTTTTAAAATCAATTCAGCACGTTCTTTAGCATCAAAATTAACCTTCTCCGAAGATGGAAGAGGCAACAAATCAATAGGTGCACGAGGTAGGAAGCCATACACAATTTCAAAAGGGCACATCTTAGTAGTAGAATGCAATGAGCGATTATAAGCAAATTCAATATGAGGCAAGCATTCTTCCCACATTTTCTTATTATTTTTCAAAACAGCCCTAAGCATAGTAGACAATGTTCTATTGACTACTTCAGTTTATCCATCGGTTTGGGGTGACAAGTAGTACTAAAAAGCAGTTTAGTCCCCAACTTAGCCCATAAACATCTCCAAAAGTGGCTAAGAAATTTAGTATCACGATCTGAAACAATAGTATTTGGCACACCATGCAAGCGAATAATTTCACGAAAGAACAAATCAGCAACATTAACAGCATCATCGCTTTTATGACATGGTATAAAGTGTGCCATTTTCGAGAATCTATCCACGATAACAAATATGCTATCCCTCCCCTTCTTTGTTCGAGGTAAACCTAAAACAAAGTCCATAGATATATCCTCCCAAGGAACACTAGGCACAGGCAAAGGCATATATAAACCATGAGGATTGAGTCGTGACTTAGCTTTTTGACATGTAGTGCAGCGAGCAACAAAACGCTCAACATCCCGTCTCATCTTTGGCCAAAAGAAATGTGTAGCAAGTATATCCTCCGTCTTCTTGGCCTTAAAGTGTCCCATTAATCCTCCTCCATCGCCTCCTGCAACAACAAAAGACGAACAGAGCTAGCAGGAATGCATAGCTTGTTAGCACGGAACACAAAACCATCATTAATAACGAACTTGTTCCATGTTCTTCCTTCTTTACAATTCTGCATTACATCTTTAAAATCAGCATCATGCACATATTGATCTTTGATGGTCTCCAAACCAAATATTTTGAAGTCAAGTTGTGAAAGCATAGTATAGCGACGAGACAAAGCATCAGCAATAACATTTTCTTTACCCTTCTTGTGTTTAATGACATAAGGGAAAGTCTCAATGAATTCAACCCATTTAGCATGTCTACGATTCAGTTTAGCTTGACTTTTAATATGTTTCAAAGATTCATGATCAGAATGTATAACAAATTCTTTGGGCCATAAATAATGTTGCCATGTCTCTAAAGTCCGAACAAGAGCATATAATTCTTTGTCATAAGTAGAATAGTTCAGACTAGGCCCACTCAATTTTTGAGAAAAGTATGCAACAGGTTTGCCATCTTGTAATAACACACCTCTAATCCAATTCCACTAGCATCACATTCAAGCTCAAAAGTCTTATTAAAGTCAGGAAGTTGGAGTAAAGGAGCATGTGTCAACTTATCTTTCAATACCGTGAAGGCTTCTTCTGTGCGGTACCCCAAACAAAAGGCACATCCTTCTTTGTAAGCTCATTGAGAGGTGCAGCAATGGTGCTAAAGTCTCTCACAAAACGCCTATAGAAACCAGCGAGTCCAAGAAAACTCCTCACTTGTGTGACCGTTTTGGGCTGCGGCCAACTCTCAATAGCTTCAATTTTGGCTTTATCAACTTCAATTCCTGTGGAGTAACAACATAGCCAAGAAAAGATACTAAATTGGTGCAAAAGGTGCACTTCCCAAGGTTACCAAACAAGCGTGCATCACGTAGAGCATTAAAAACAACACGTAAATGTTCCAAATGTTCTTCCAAAGATTTGCTATAAATCAGTATATCATCAAAGTAAACTACCACAAATCGTCCAATGAAAGCACGTAAAACTTCGTTCATTAATCTCATGAAAGTACTAGGTGCATTAGTTAACCCAAAAGGCATGACTAACCACTCATATAATCCAAACTTAGTTTTAAATGCTGTTTTCCATTCATCTCCCAATTTCATACGAATTTGATGGTATCCACTCATAAATCAACTTTGGAGAATATTGTAGAGCCACTCAATTCATCAAGCATATCATCTAGCCTAGGAATAGGATGGCGATAACGAATAGTAATATTATTAATGCCTCTACAATCAACACACATACTGTGACGTACCATCCTTTTTAGGCAATAGTATAATAGGAACAGCACAAGGACTAAGAGATTGGCGTATATAACCTTTGTCGAGCAGCTCACTGTACTTGACGCATAATCTCCTTCGTCTCCTCTGGATTGGTACGGTATGGTGCTTGGCGGTTGGGTAGCGATGCACCGGAATTAAGTCAATTTGATGCTCAATCCCTCGAATAGGTGGTAATCCGGTGGCACGTCTTGTGGGAAGGCGTCGTGAACTCTGCAAAATGTTAGTGACAGTAGGGGGCAAAGAGGAAGGCACGTCCTCGAATGAAAATAATGCCTCTTTGCACACAAAAGCATAGCAAACAGATTTGCTAGAATCTAGCTCATCAATATCAGATTTGGTGGCAAATAAACATGCACTTTTCAGTTTAATTTCAGAAGCAACATTAGATGGTTTATTATTAGGCTTCATTTGTTGCTCAAATTCTTTTGCCACAATCTGATTTTCACTCTTATTTTCTCTGTTTTGCTTTATTAGCTCTATTAATATCATCTTTCAAAATGGAATCGGGAGTCATAGGAAGCAAAGTAATATTTTTATCCTTGTGAACAAGAGTATACTGATTGTTTCTACCATGGTGTACAGAATTTTTATCAAATTGCCATGGTCTACCAAGTAATAAGGAACATGCTTGCATAGGTACCACATCACAATCAACATAATCAGCATATGTAGAGATACTAAAATGCACACGAGCGAGACGTGTTACCTTAACCTTGCCGCTGTTGTTGAACCATTGGATGTAGTAAGGATGTGGATGTGGTCTTGTGGTGAGAGAAAGCTTCTCCACCATATCCATGCTAGCCAAGTTGTTGCAGCTCCCTCCATCTATGATGACGCTGAATAGAACGTTCCTTCACAACTCCTTTGTATGGAACAAGTTATGCCTCTGATTTTGCTCGGCTTGTGTAACCTGCACACTCAAAACACGTTGAGCAACTAAACATTCATACCTGTCGGCATCTTGAGCAGCCATGTATTGCGTCTCGGGATCAGAATCATCTCCACCGTGTTCTTCATGTGTAATAAGAGCCAAAGTCTCTTCATCATAGTCACTAGCAGACTCATACCCACCATCCTCGGTAGCAATCATCTGCGCTGAGATTGGCATTCTCTCATAAAATGTCCTCTTCCCTTACAACGACGACAAATAATATCACTTGTGTGCCTGTTGGCGCCATGGAAGAAGAAGAGCTCTGTGTAGGCCCAAGAGGTGTACTCTTGGCGAGATAGTGGTGGTTGTGCACTCGCTTTCTTGTATCACGGTTGGAGGTGGCAGCCGGCGGAGGTGCCGGTGTAGTAGAGCGTGTGGAAGTAGATGATGCACGTGGTGTCCATGATGAAGGTCGACCTGCAGAAAAGTTAGTCGCGCCAAGGCTTGTCGATCCTGCACTTCACGTTCAACTTTACAAGCAAGATGGAATAATCGGTGATATTATTATAATCCTTGTAGTCTAGAATGGTCGAATCTCTCTATTTAATCCACCCGGAAAGCGTGCAAGCATAGCTTCATTCTCCTCATCAATACCATTGTTACACCCACAGCCCCTCTTTGCTACATATCTTTGGACCAATTACTAGAGCTCGCAGACGCCAATTAAATTATCAGTACTTTCGTTTTTTGGTAATGATTCTAATGTTCATGAGAATATGATCTGCCTAAATTGGATACATTTGTTTTGCTTACAAATGAAGGCCCTAGCTTGGAGAAGGATGGACATTGGAGCAACAACAAGCATGGAGATAATGCCATGCTAAAGGGAACAAACGGAGTTACAAGTGATGATTTCAGGACTTTGAAGCCACCATAATGGATGCATGAAGCCTTGGACGAAATATACAAGATGCTACTTCATAAATGTCGTCCCGAGGCTATTCTAGGTCTTGCGTCACCTTATTAGTGGGCCAGGCCCATGTAATTTCGAAATACTTAAGTATAGGCTGTTTTTAGAGTCCGTATGTGTGGGGAAACAAGAGTTAGGGTTGATTTGGACCCCTCCACCAAGGGCCACGAAATTCCCCCTCTTCCTCCATATATACAGCCCTTAGGGCACCGTTTAGACCTTGGGTTTTGTTTAGATTAAAAGTTCGCCATAGCTGCAACTTCGCGTGCCGTTTGTGTTCAACGACTGGACAAAGGCGCCACAGAACCCCACCTTGATCAATAAAGCTTTCATCTTATATTCGCAATATCCAGATTGCAATCTCAGTTTCTTGCTTGTTCTTTGTTTGCTCGCAGGAAGCAGGCCCTCGTGGTCGTTGATCGTGCTCGGCGTGGTCAATAACCCTCGGAAGTTGGTTTAGCGATTGCTAAGGCGTGACGTCTCTCGACGATCGTAGTCGGATCGTCAAGGTCGACTCCACGAAGCGATAGCCACCATCTCATCGAAACATCGGGACACCTTTGCCTCTATCAAGTGGTATCAGATTTTCAGGTTGCTCGGTGAGATTTTACAGTTTTTCGTAGATTAGATCGAGTCTGTTCTTCATACCTAAAGTCCACGAAAAAACCACACAAAAAATTAGGGTTAGTTCATCATATCCGAACCAATCTGAGCCTTTGCATAATCTTTTTAGGGTTTTGCTTTGTTGAATTTGCGATTGCATCGTCGTGTCTAGTCTTTGGTCTTAGCGTCTAGTCTTTTAGAGTTTGAGTTACGGTCATAAGTTGTCACGCCGCCACCGCACCATCATCATCACCCCTGCCACCTACCATCACCGCTTCGAATCCGTATCCATATACCACCACCAATCCGTGTCCATATACCACCACCGATCCATATCCATATACTACCACCGCTACCACCACCGCTGCCATATACCACGACCATATATCCACCACCAATCCGAGTTCCTTGCATATTAGGGTTGTTTTTGAGATCCATCTAGTTTCGATTCGTGTTTCCTTGCGGATGGGTTTCGCAAAAAAAAAAAAAAAAGTTGCGTAGTTACGATGTTGATCAACCTCATCCTCGTAAGCTCTCACATAATCATCCTCCCCGCCCTTGACAGGCGGGACCCTGAAGTATCAACAATGACACCGGCAACTTGGCGGTGAAGGGGACACAGGGAAGCTTCGGCGGAGGGCTGTTTCGCGATGTGCGGGTAGTCCGTGTTGTTGTAGTAGAGTGCGTTAGGTGCGGCCGGTGGTGGTGGTGGTAGTGAGCGCGAGCAATTCATTAAACTTGATATCGAGCCGTTTGAGCGCCTTCTCAATGCCATCTATCTTCTCCATGGCCTCTTCAAATCTATTTAGCACATCGTCCACTGCCCACTCATCATTTGTTGAAACTTATCATGTAGCGCTTTGTTTGTCATGTTCTCCCGGTCGGTCTCGTCGACGTGATCCTGCCATGGTTAGCAGCAATAGAAACACACAAGAATATGATTGACGGACTACTAGGAAGTGGTGGTGGTGGTGTGGTGGGCGATCCACAAATCCGTCAAGCAAATCTCAAATTCTTACCGGTTCTTACCCGGCTTGGTGATGTCGGCAACCGATGTAGTCAAAACTCTCAAAGCTTGGATAGGCGATTACGGGGAGAGTCAAGCATGCGATGTAGATGTATGTGGAGCTGGGAAGGCTTATAATATGGTAGCAAAAAGATTGACAATAATCAATTCGAGAGATGCAAAGTTGAATAAGCGCTCAGCAGCGATCTTGTCTTTGGTCCTAGGCTGAACCGTGCTAGAGGCGAGCCTAGAACACTAACAAAATCACGGTGCTGCGGAAACAACGGAAAAGCACACTCTGGAAATTTTTTTTTTCGCTCTTTTTTTTTTTTTTTTTGCTTTTTTTTTGCGCTGCTCATTTTTTTTTTTGAAAAATCACTATAATGGCGAGTGTCTCAAAACTCTTCCCGGTCAAAGCAGCGAGGATGGGCACGAAATTTTTTCGACCAAAAAAAAATTTTTTTTTTTGCCGGACAAAAAGCTGAAGCAGGTCAAAAAAACTTTCTATAGCGTATTGTCTCAATCCACTTAGAAACACCTAAAATTTTTTTGACAAATACGTTTTGGAAAATTTTGGGCCTAAAAATTATAGTGATTTTAGGTGTTTCTAAGCGTATTGAACGATCATCAATATAAAGTTTTTTTTTGACCGTTCGATTTTAGTCGAAATCAACAATTTTTTAATCGAAATTGAATGCCCATTCGAAAAAAATAAAAAAAAAGCATTAAAAAAAAAAATGCAAAAATCAAATAAAAAAAATGAAAAAGTTATTCAGTGTTCAATTTCATTGTGATTGCAGCTCCATATGTGAGCAGCTGTCTTGCTGAAATGAATGAGATGAATGAAATGATCAAATGAAATTGATCTGATGAATTCCTCTCCACAACCACGAGGTCGTCCACATGCAAATAATGGCAATGTTGGGCTCCCCTTGAGTGCGAGATCATGACCATCTCCCTAAACTGAAATTGAATATTCCACCATTTGAGGTAGATATGTTCTGATATATATCTTACTTGGGAGTTAGAAACTGAACAACGATTTACATGTTTACAATATCACGAGGAGAGGCGTGTTCCTGCTTGCGTTTGTGCTTTCACTAGCTTTGCATGTGTTTGGTGGTGCGAACATTGTAGATTATATCCTGTTCCAGCTACTTGGGCTGCTTTGAAAACTGCTATGCGTGCTCGTTGGGTTCCACCATATTATCAACGTGAATTACTTCAAAATTGCAGCGCTTAAGACAAGGAAAAAATTCGGTGAAGAATATTATCGGGAATTACAAACTGGCTTGATTAGATGTGGTATTGTTGAGGAGAATGAAGCTATGCTTGCGTTTTACGGGTGGATTAAATAGAGATTCAGACCATTCTAGACTACAAGGATTATAATAATATCCTCGATTATTCCATCTTGCTTGTAAAGCTGAGCGTGAAGTGCAAGATCGGCGAGGCCTTGGCGGACTAACTTTTACTGCGAGGTCGACCTTCATCATGGACACCACGTGCATCATCGACTTCCACGTTCTACTACGGCACCTCAGTGGCTGCCACCTCAACCGTGATACAAGAAAGCGAGGCACAACCACCACTATCGCCAAGAGTACACTGCTTTGGGCCTACAGAGCTCTTCTTCTTCCATGGGCGTCAGCAGGGCACACAAGTGATATTATTTGTCGTCGTTGTAAGGAAGAGGACATTTCTTGAGCATGCACATCTCAGCGTGTGATGATTGCTCTTGAGGATGGTGGGTATGAGTACGCTAGTGACTATGATGAAGAGACTTTGGCTCTTATTACACATGAAGAACACGGTGGAGATGATTACGATCTGAGGCGCAATACATGGCTCTTGAAGATCTTTGTGGTATGAATGTTTAGTTGCTCAACGTGTTTTGAGTGTAGGTTACACAAGCTGAGCAAAATCAGAGGCATAACTTGTTCCATACAAAGGGAGTTGTGAAGGAGCGTTCTATTAGCGTCATCATAGATGGAGGGCTGCAACAACTTGGCTAGCATGGATATGGTGGAAGCTTTCTCTCACCACAAGACCACATCCACATCCTTACTACATCCAATGGTTCAACAACAGCGGCAAGGTTAAGGTAACACGTCTTGTTAGTGTGTATTTTAGTATATCTACATATCTGATTATGTTGATTGTGATGTGGTACCTATGCAAGCATGTTCCTTATTACTTGGTAGACCATGGCAATTTGATAAAATTCTGTACACCATGGTAGAAACAATCAGTATACTCTTGTTCACAAGGATAAAAATATTACTTTGCTTCCTATGACTCTGATTCCATTTTGAAAGATGATATTAATAGAGCTAATAAAGCAAAACAGGAGAAAAATAAGAGTGAAAATCAGATTGTGGCAAAAGAATTTGAGCAACAAATGAAGCCTAATAATAAACCATCTAATGTTGCTTCGAAATTAAACTGAAAAGTGCATGTTTATTTGCCAACAAATCTGATATTGATGAGCTAAATTCTAGCAAATCTGTTTGCTATGCTTTTGTGTGCAAAGAGGCATTATTTTCATTCGAGGGCGTGCCTTCCTCTTTGCCCCTACTGTCACTAACATTTTGCGGGAGAGTTGGCGTCTTCCCACAAGGCGTGCCAAGGATTACCACCTATTAGAGGATTGAGCATCAAATTGACTTAATTCGGTGCATCGCTACCCAACCGCGCACCATACCGTACCAATCCGGAGGAGCGAAGGAGATTATCGTCAAATCACGAGGCTGCTCGACAAAGGTTATATCTGCGAATCTCTTAGTCCTTGTCTTTGTTCCTATTATACTAGTGCCTAAAAGGATGGTGCGTCGCGTTTGTGTGTTGATTGTAGAGGCATTAATAATATTACTATTAGTTATCGTCATCCTATTCCTAGGCTAGATGATATGCTTGATGAATTGAGTGGCTCTACAATATTCTCCAAAGTTGATTTGCGTAGTGGATACCATCAAATTCGTATGAAATTGGGAGATGAATGGAAAACAGCATTTAAAACTAAGTTTGGATTATATGGTGGTTAGTCATGCCTTTTGGGTTAACTAATGCACCTAGTACTTTCATGAGATTAATGAGCGAAGTTTCGTGCTTTCATTGGACGATTTGTGGTAGTTTACTTTGATGATATCTGATTTATAGCAAATCTTTGGAAGAACATTTGGAACATTCGTGCTGTTTTTAATGCTCTCGTGATGCACGTTTGTTTGGTAACCTTGGGAAGTGCACCTTTTGCACCGACCGAGTATCTTTTCTTAGCTATGTTGTTACTCCACGAGGAATTGAAGTTGATAAAGCCAAGATTGAAGCTATTGAGAGTTGGCATGGCCAAAGCGGTCACACAAGTGAGGAGTTTTCTTGGACTCGCTGGTTTCTATAGGCGTTTTGTGAGAGACTTTAGCACCATTGCTGCACCTCTCAATGAGCTTACAAAGAAGGATGTGCCTTTTGTTTGGGGTACCGCTTTGGGAAGAAGCCTTCACGGTATTGAAAGATAAGTTGACACATGCTCCTTTACTCCAACTTCCGATTTTAATAAGACTTTTGAGCTTGAATGTGATGCTAGTGGAATTGGATTAGGAGGTGTGTTATTACAAGATAGCAAACCTGTTGCATACTTTTACGAAAAATTGAGTGGGCCTAGTCTGAACTATTCTACTTATGACAAAAGAATTATATGCTCTTGTTAGGACTTTAGAGACATGGCAACATTATTTATGGCCCAAAAGAATTTGTTATACATTACGATCATGAATCTTTGAAACATATTAAAAGTCAAGCTAAACTGAATCGTAGACATGCTAAATGGGTTGAATTCATTGAGACTTTCCCTTATGTCATTAAACACAAGAAGGGTAAAGAAAATGTTATTCTTGATGCTTTGTCTAAATCGCTATACTATGCTTTCACAACTTGACTTCAAAATATTTGGTTTGGAGACCATCAAAGATCAATATGTGCATGATGCTGATTTTAAAGATGTAATGCAGAATTGTAAAGAAGGAAGAACATGGAACAAGTTACGTTATTAATGATGGTTTTGTGTTCGTGCTAACAAGCTATGCATTCCTGCTAGCTCTGTTAAGTCTTTTTGTTGTTGCGGGCGCATGGAGGAGGATTAATGGGACACTTTGGCGTCAAGAAGGCGGAGGATATACTTGCTACACATTTCTTTTGGCCAAAGATGAGGCGGGATGTTGGCGTTTTGTTGCTCGCTGCACTACATGTCAAAAAGCTAAGTCACGACTCAATCCTCATGGTTTATATATGCCTTTGCACATGCCTAGTGTTCCTTGGGAGGATATATCTATGGACTTTGTTTTAGGTTTACCTCGAACAAAGAAGGGAGGATAACATATTTGTTGTCGTGGATAGATTCTTGAAAATGGCACACTTTATACCATGTCATAAAAGCGATGATCTTTGTTAATGTTGCTGATTTGTTCTTTCGTGAAATTATTAAACTTGCATGGTGTGCCAAATACTATTGTTTCAGATCGTGATACTAAATTTCTTAGCCACTTTTGGAGATGTTTATGGGCTAAGTTGGGGACTAAACTGCTTTTAGTACTACTTGTCACCCCAAAGTGATGGACAAACTGAAGTAGTCAATAGAACATTGTCTACTATGCTTAGGGCTGTTTTGAAGAATAATAAGAAAATGTGGGAAGAATGCTTGCCTCATATTGAATTTGCTTATAATCGTTCATTGCATTCTACTACTAAGATGTGCCCTTTTGAAATTGTGTATGGCTTCCTACCTCGTGCACCTATTGATTTGTTGCCTCTTCCATCTTGGAGAAGGTTAATTTTGATGCTAAAGAGCGTGCTGAATTGATTTTAAAAATGCATGAGATAACTAAGGAAAACATTGGCGTATGAATGCTAAATATAAACTTCTTTGGAGATAAGGGTAGGTTTCCTAATTTGCGTGAGATAGGTTTCTAATTTGCATAAATCAAAGCTAATACCACGTCTTGATGGTCCATTTAAGGTGTTAGAAAATAAATGATAATGCATATAAACTTGAGCTGCTGCAGATTTTGGGGTTAGTCCACTTTTAACATTGCAGATTTGAAGCCTTATTTGGGTGAGAATATGAGCTTCCGTCGAGGGCGACTTCATTTCAAGAAGGGGAGGATGATGAGGACATCAATACCATTGTTACACCCACAGCCCCTCTTGCTACATATCTGGACCAATTACTAGAGCTCGCATGCGCCAATTAAATTATCGGTACTTTCGTTTTTGGTAATGATTCTAATGTTCATGAGAATATGATGCTGCCTAAATTGGATACATTTGTTTTGCTTACAAATGAAGGCCCTAGCTTGGAGAAGGATGGACATTGGAGCAAGAACAAGCATGGAGATAATGCCATGCATAGAGAACAAACGGAGTTACAAGTGATGATTTCAGGACTTTGAAGCCACCATAATGGGTGCATGAAGCCTTGGACGAAATATACAAGATGCTACTTCATAAATGTCGTTCGAGGCTATTCTAGGTGCTTCGTCACCTTATTAGTGAGCCAGGCCCATGTAATTTCGAAATACTTAAGTATAGGCTGTTTTTAGAGTCCGTATGTGTGGGGAAACAAGAGTTAGGGTTGATTTGGACCCCTCCACCAAGGGCCACGAAATTCCCCCTCTTCCTCCATATATACAACCCTTAGGGCACCGTTTAGACCTTGGGTTTTGTTTAGATTAAAAGTTAGCCATAGCTGCAACCCAGCGTGCCGTTTGTGTTCCTTGACGGAGACAAAGGCGTCACAGAACCCCACCTTGATCAATAAAGCTTTCATCTTATATTCGCAATATCAGATTGCAATCTCAGTTTCTTGCTTGTTCTTCGTTTGCTCGCGGAAACAGGCCCTCGTGGTCAGGTTGATCGTGCTCGGCGTGGTCAATAACCCTCGGAAGTTGGTTTAGCGATTGCTAAAGCGCGGCGTCTCGCCGTTAAATAGTCGGATCGTCAAAATTCGACTCCCACGAAGCGATAGCCACCCTCTCATCGAAACATCGGGACACCTTTGCCTCTATCAGGAATGAAGCAAGGTACTAGGTGGATCAACATCATGCAAGCAATCAATCACAAGAATGTCCACTAGTGGGACTAGAGCATCACCGTCACCTTTGTTACCTTTGTCATTCCACTCAAGTGGTGTAGGTGAGGTGGGAAAAGACCAAATGGTGGTCATCTTCATCTTGATGGAACCATGTGGGGGTGCATCATATTCCACCATGGCCATCGTCTTGTCAAAGGGAGGGCAGAAGTAAATCGAGGATCGTGGCGTCATCATAAATGGGACCTAGCACCAAATGAGAAGACACAATAGAGGTAGAGGTCAAGTTGTTAGAAATGCAAATGGTCTCACGAGACCTATCAACTATCACCTCTCTCTATGTGGTGGTTCACTCACTCCCTCAAAATAGGTGCACTCAAAGTCACATATGGTGGAGTCACTCATCTCACTTAAGTGGTGGGGTTGTGGCTCTC